>JAVTVY010041471.1:0-19164 GCA_036873755.1 Hanleya hanleyi | reverse complement strand
TTTTATATAGTATTAAAGTTTAATTGCTTTATTGTACATTTTTCTTCTTTTAACCTCTGGCCTCTGTTTACATGATCTTTCATAATCGCATTGCTTTTGTTTTGTTGTAGGTTTTTGCAGGCAGATGAGCTGAGTTTCTAGGGGTGCAGGGAGTGCTTCAAGTTTCTTATGCTGTGATGTTCCATCACCGAGATTCAGTCTTAAGACTGTGGATCCAGCACTCGCTGCCGCATTGGTAGGAAAGTTCATATTTTTTGACACTGAGGCACAGAATGCTCTGTTTGTTCCTTCTGACTTACATGTGTTTGAAATTTGGTTTCAAGGGCTGGCTGCTGCCTGCAATTTCATATTCAATATTTTTCGCATCAGTATTCTGTCATTGTCATCCAAATTTAACCACTTGATGTTGTTTGCACTCAGACTTCTAGATTTCTTCCACCAACTAGTATTAACCCCTCCACCACAAACTATAGCATGCCTTCTACAACTTCCACAGTTTCCATCATAACAGTCAATTGTTGCATCCAACACCTTAATGTTGAAAGCGACGTTAAACCCTATTCACTCACTCACTCACTCCACTCCAACACCTTAGGTAGTCTTTGTACTATTTCCAGTTGCCATCCCTGCATAAGTTGGTTTCCAGCATAATCCTCTTTTTCCTCACTGACGGCAAATTGTGGAAGTGGGCAGGTAGGTGTGTAATGGTGGCGTGGTCTGTTTTTGTATTTCACATATCTTGCAGTTTCCAGCATGCAACAGTCTCAGACCTATCCTCCCCTGCTCTGCTGGGCCTTTTTACATACTTTTCTGCTAAGTCGGCTTCTTCGACTCCTTCGGATGTAATAGTTTTGCCTTCCCAGACCTTCTTTCCTCATCCATCATAACCAACTCTGGTGACTTTGCTGAATTCCTCTCTGTCATACCTGGGGTGCCATGCTGATTTTGGCTCATTCTGTTTAGTTGTTTCCACCTCTTCAGAGTTTTTTATGATGCCTGAAGTTGAGAGTGTCTCCTGTGCATGGCAGACTTTTTGGGGAAGTAATTTATGACCCAATTTGAACCGGGTGACCAAGCTCCCTCGCTTTCCTTTCTTAGCTCGCTTCCGTTTCTTCGAGTTTCGCATGCTGATCTGGTGATGTTTTAGAGATGTGATGAGATAGCCATGTAATTGGTAAAGTTTATATACTATCTGTCTCTATGACAAAAGTGTGTGTCAATTGATCTGACACCTTTCATCATAGGCTGATCACAGTAATGTATTGCACGTATCACCCTGTTGGGTACACATGATTATGTGTATTATGGTATGCAGGAGTGACATCAGTGTCTTGCTATTTATTTTTTTGCCACTGCCTGGCATTTATTTGTGTATTAGATGCCCCCCCTTTCATACAGACCAGAATTTGACAGGTACACATTTTTAGTTTTTCCACTGAAATGTCATATTTACCGTAAAAATCCCCAAAATCTGCCTTTTTTGCATCTTTTTTGAAAATTTATTGAAAAATCCAGAAACTGTTTAGGGATATTTTTATTTCAGCATAGTATTCACAGATGTATGCAGAATCCATTTTAAGACTGATCAGCTCCTCAGTGACAGGGGTTTTCTTGGTTTAAGCTATTGCCATAAGGCACCCCACACTATAGTGAATACATGTGTATTGTGAAGAAAGATGGGGGTACATGTAGTTAATGGTTCATATCCCGAGACATATTTGATGGAAGTAGCTCAGATAAGCTAACATAAATGGTAAGTGGACAGGTCACATGCCTCCCAAATTTCATTTGGATTGGTTGAATTTAATGTGTCTAGTAGGGCTCGGACCACTAAAAAAAAGTCCCTAGCCGTTAACCCCTCTAAATAACCTCTGCCATAGAGGACAAGTTTTTGTGATGATTTTTTCCCCAGCTTCCTTTTGATAATGAGACAAGGGCTTGCATGGCCAACATTAAGCATGACAAGTGCCCTTTTGAGTTGTGACTTTTATTTTGAATTCACTGCATAATTCATGCCAGTCTGAGGCACTATATGCAGGTGCGTAGACTCTGCTTTTTGGAGTTATTCGCCGGAAGTACAGTGCTTGCCAACAGGACGCTCTGGCTCGAAATTTTGATGGGCGACCCCCGCCAAGAAGTAGATGGCGATGCAGGACTTGAATGGAACTACAAACTGCCAAGAGATGAAAGTCCAAAAATAATTAATAAATCAGCCAGGTGCACTTTCATTAACATGGCCGTCAATGTAAATTTAATAGTGGTCCGAGCCCTAAAATTCGGGATGACCGCCGCGAGAGCGCGGTTTGTAAGGCCAAGCATATTTTACTCGTGGTTTTACACCCTTTTCCCTCTTATTAAATTGATGCTGTTATATGATATCTTCGTGCCATTCCTGTTACGTTAATGCCGTTAATTGCATAAATAAAAAGTTGAATACGGAAATGAAATGAATAGATTTTACTCACCACTCGCTGAATTGAGTGTCATCAAGTCTCTTTTTTTTTAAGAGAACCAACGACAACTCTCGTAGGGTCATTTTTGTTTTGGCGTGTGCAGTATACTGTAAATATACCCTCATGTGCGGTAGGTGACGAGCGTCCTATGTGGCGTTCGACTGACAACCACGCACAATGTGGTGAATAAGGGTAATCGGCAATGTTTAAAGTTCCGAATGCGTATGCTCTAAGTTCATCGTGCCCACAGTAACTGTTGCACGACCAGTTTCATTTGACCGAAAGGTCCTTCTGGGTTTTCGCTGATCACCAGCGTCTTTACTGGTGGTAGAACTGTTTTCGGCAAGGATTAAAATGGATGCGCTATGGCCGTAAACTACATTTGTCTATTTACCCATTATGATTGGTCAGCAGAGAATTTTCTCATTTGGCCTTGATTTCGTCTACTTGCCTGGCAAGCTGGAATGATAATGGCAAGACCATTGTTGATATCGCCTACATCCCAAAGGGTAGTAAATATTCTTCATCATGGACATATTTATATATTTATGTAAGAATTCAACGCACAGAACTAGTTCCCTGAGACCACTTTTGATACGAATAAATACTAAGTTGATCAAATAAGCTCAGATATTGTTGTATTGTTGTGTGCAATTCTCTAATAACGCGGACAAAGTTAGCACGGGAAGATAAAACTTCGCAACATTTGCTGAATATTATATCTTGAGATATAGACCCTTTCCACTCATTCTTTCTACTAACAAATATTCACATATGCATTGTAATCATGGTGAAAAATCGAAAAATACATAAAAAACATTTTGGACGAATATTTTGGGATTCGAACCAGCAGATCATTCAATCAAAACGATAACTCTTCTCGCGATTCTATCCATTCGGCCACCTTGTACTCGTACATATAGCATTGCTCCAATTATCGTATTTGAAATTGAACACCAAATGACCAAAAACAATATTCCGTAAAGTTTCATTTTTTATATGAAGATAAACGATAACCAAAACGGGCTTTGTTGAACAACTAGGGATTCGAAAGAGGACTGTTATGTGTGAATATTTTTGTGGTTATAGTTTATCTTCATATATTTACAGATAGGCAAACCGTGCTTTTTCAACCCAAAACTGTCAATTTCACACAAACCTACCACTTTGGAGAGCTCTTGTTGAAAAACCATGGCACTCATGCTTCCAATATTTCAAAGTGAGTTCAAAAAAATGTCTTAGTTTATGCTAAACGAGGCGAGCATTTCATATTTTAAGTTTCATTTCTCATCTACAATCGTACCTCACCTGGGGCGGTTTGTCCACCTTAACGTACCAGGTCCTTAAATTTGTGGTTCGTACTATCCATCCCCATCCCATGGCTCCAGTATGGATATTATTTTAAATTAGTGATAAGTGGACTATTTTCGACTTGAAGTTGCCATAAATATCATCAATGTAAGCCCAATTTTCCTTTCTTGATATAGTGATATAATATCATGCATATTTGCCACATTGACAGCAGTTATCAATGATTAACTATCTGCCGTACATATAGACTGAAGAGGGCGATTACGAACCACAAATGTGCACCGAGAGTCGCGCGTCAATGCACCTGTCGAATCGCGGACGCGAACCTATGATCTAGGATTCAAGGCGGAATGATATAGACGTTTGTGTCTGTTGAATGAGATATGAACATAAGCCAAATTATATCCAGGCAAGTATTGTTGATAAAGGGGGGACAACTCAAGACCACGGCGTTAATCCAAGAAAATCAATACTTTATTGCCCGGCCAATTTGATACGAGGTTATCAGTGAAATATATAAGGACAAGGACCGGAGGCGCTCACCCACTTTACATAGCTCTTAATAGAAACGAGAGAACTGGGCAAACATATTTGAGTGACAGTCAAGGCTAGCTAGACAATTGAGTAAAATGCCGAGCTACACAGTATGAAGACAGAACACAATGGAATTTATGTTCAAAGCGGAAATACGAGTAGCTTAATATTTCCATGGAGATTTCAAGATCTCTCAGAATTATCGATGTTCCCCTAGGTTTTTGTTTAATTAATTTGTTCTTGTCTTTATGAACCTTTATCCCCGCATCATTCGAGGACCGCACGTGCGCCATGGAGAGGAAAGTTAAACAAGACTATTTGCCAGAAGCAATCGGAAGAATCGATCACTTTGTAAACTGATTGGCCGTTACACTTGTCAAGGTCTCGCGCGCACGTGCACAGGTGTTGCTTAATCGCTTTGGCTCGTGTGGCTCTCTTCGGTGTCTCGCTCTTCGAGTGTTCATCCTTCTCTTTGACGGGAGTCTTGTTGCATATCGATGTTCATCGGTAATTAACGGTAAGAATAAGTAAAATTCATGCTGAATTCTGGGAGCATCGGAAATTACATGAGAATTCCATGTAGGCGGAAAGCCTGTAAACCAGTGCCTTCGCAAAACGATGATGTATAAATTACATATTCTAAAAAAAATAAATAAATACAGTGTTCATCGGATCATGCCTATACCCTATAGTGATTGAGGTAATAGACGAACAACGGCCTTTCGCTCTCCAGCCCAAAAACAAAATCTAAAAGACAACCAACTCTCGAAAGTTGGAATAGTAATAATCTTAATACTGTCTTTTTTTTTCGCCATGCAGTGAAAATTTTGTGGAATTTCATTGTTTTACCAAATTTCCAGTTAAACCAAGAAGGTATATCAGGGAAATACCATCTAGATGTGACGCTACGAAAAATTCGTGTGAGAGTTTTGCCGATATTCCACGAGATTTCATAATAAGCCAATGACGACAAACTCTGCCATCTGCATTTGTCCTTGATTGAGGTTTAGTTCATGGATACGAACAATTTTGCGCCTGTCAGACTTTTGATATTTTCTACCCCCTGACAAAAGCAGACCTTTCGGCGGAAGTAAATCATTTGAAGTTTACGTTTACGATGCTTACATGGCGCCTTATTTGGATACGGTTTCTCTTTTCTGTTCACTACATTGGTCCACGTGCTCCTGTATGTAATCACAAAGGGCTAGCTAGTCATCTGATTGGCTAACAGATGCAGTTTAAAATTCACACGAGATTTATATAGCACTGATGTCAGATATAATATTCCTTGATATTATATCTGAGTTTACTGAGATTTCGCAGGAATGTGTAGGAATATGTTCAGGAGTACTGCACATTCATTGGTTGACTTTCCTCGCGTGGCCAAGGTCAAGTCACATGATGCCGCCACGATGGGGATTCATCCAATGAAATGATTCCCACGCATTTTGCAGTTCTAAAAATAATACAGAGAAATCTGGTAAATACCTCTGATTGCAGGTGAGTGTCATTTAGATTTCCTTTTTTTTTCGGCCGAGAGAGCGACAGGGCCTTACTCGGCTTATCATTATAATATAGGAATTATCTGACGTATTCTCCATGTAGTGTTGTATTTCTTCATTGTTCTAGAATATTTATTTAATAAATTTTCAGTCTGCGAAGGCCTCAGCCTGTAACGTAAAGATAGATGAACATAACATTAATATCTCTAAGGCCTAAACTTGAGCTTTCGCGAGCTTTCTCAGAAAAACAAAATAACTTCATACTTCGCTAGGCTGAGTGAATGGATATTGTGGTTACAAATATATGGGTTAAAGTATCGATCATATAATAAAACAACAATGCATCAAGAAATATCTTCAAATCCCAGACTTGCACAAAATTGAAGTTATTCCGTTAACAATAGATTTGCCCCGATAGCACCGGCAGATCTCTTCATCTTAGGAAATAGTTTTAATCAATGATAACTGAAATATTTTCGATCTTACGTTGCCAAAAAATATCATAAATGTAAGCCTAATGGTCCTTTCTTGTAATAGTAGAATAATTTGATTCCTATTTTTGCCATATTTACGCCAGTTATCAATAGTTTTAAAACCCGTCCCATGCTGAAGAGATAGGAAAGAGAAGAACGAACCGATAGAAGCCACGTCTCTGTGTTCCTGTCGGCGCTGTCGGGCAGATTTTTGTTGAAGGATTAGCTTCAATTGTGTGCAAGTCCGGGATTTTGAAGCACTTGATTGGTCGATTCAAATTTTCAATCTAATATACGACATGTTTTATTCTCTATTAAAAATTAGACTATGTACACTTTCATCGGAAATCACTTTTACGGCAAGTAACAATATATATGCTAAGTCGCCAGAATACTTTGCAGTGTTAAAATATGGTGAACCAATCGGAAGTTAATAGCAAAAGCGACCTTGTTTACCTCCATTTTCGAGAGAAGGCGTGCCAAGCCATGGTGTTGGTCTCTCACAATTTCTGATTCGCTATAAGTAAGTTTAATTGGTTTCAACTTCATGTATCAAATCTTCCGGGACCTGTCATCATTTTGACTACCGTACTAATCTTCACTTATGAAAATTACATTTTTTTTTCTCGGCTAATTACATCTTTAAGTCTGACAATTTCTTATAATCACTTTCACGATCCGACCGCCGATGGTGGAAATAAAGCTGAAGATCGTGAGCTCACGCGAGATCTGAATTCGAAAACTAATTTAAATCGACATAACGCGACATAGACGATTTCGAGATCACGAACATCCAGCAGAAGGACCAATTGTATATGACTATCTAAAAACCGACAACAGAATATACTGCAATGCCAACTCCAGGTACGCTCATTAAACAGCTTCTGTTTCCAGGAGGATGAGGGGACACGAGCTTGTTTACGAGCGAAATTCGCGATCAATCCCGTATAGCCGAGATAATAGAATACATGAATGTCAGGGTTGTAAAACTTTAGATACAATCATATCCACCTCAGTCACATTTATAATATTCACTCAAATATTGATGAGTCTGAATCAGCCTAAGTCTCGCGTGGATTTCTGAATCTGTATATCGTCTTTGGACTCAGATAGAAGATAAAAAAGTGTCTAATAATTTCACCATCCCCTTAGAACAGTCATGATTCCCTTATAGTATACACTCTCAGAAATATTCAGGGAATAATCCTGAATGGATCAGGCTGCACATCCACAACTCAATTTCAGGGATTTTACCTGAAATCCATGGATAATTTCCTGAAATTCAGGTATATCATCCATGAATCGGGAACACTCTCAGAAATATTCAGGGAATAATCCTGAATAGATCAGGCTGCACATCCACAACTCAATTTCAGGGATTTTACCTGAAATCCAGGGATAATTTCCTGAAATTCAGGTATATCATCCATGAATTAAAGCTAAATTTGCCTGAATTTCAGGGAAAATCCTCTCATTCAGGGATTTTTTTTCTGAAATTCAGGAAATTATCCCTGGATTTCATGTAAAATCCCTGAAATTGAGTTGTGGATGTGCAGCCTAATCTATTCAGGATTAATCCCTGAATATTTCTGAGAGTGTATCATGAAATAACATCCCACTTGTTTTTGCTAATATTCATGAAAAATAGACGGATGTGTTTGTGTTACTCCATTCCACGTAAAAGAAAGGTTCTCCGGGGTAAAATGGCTTCAAACTGTAAAGTTTAGCCTTAATTACCACTTTACAGCGCTGTTCTTTTGTTATATTAATTGGAAAAACGTGCCTGTAGCGGTCCTGTAAAATTGATCGTCCGGCTCCGTATTGTTCAGTGACTGTGCAAATATTAGTACGTTGGCACGCCGATAGGGGGCTCCAATGAAATATATTCAATGGCGGATGGGTCGAAAAGCCAGCCCGAGGTCGGTAAAAGGGCTTTGCTCAGTTTAGATCAATACAGAGAAGAAAGAACTTGATTATGTTACTTAAGTTGTATATAGTTTAAATAGAGACAAGCGTGAGCTCCTAAATAAACCGGGATAGGATAAACGAGCCGACAAATCTCATAATAGACCTCGAATGGTAGGAGAGCTATTGTTCGAACCACGCGCCAGTCGGTTTGTTACCATAGCGCACACGTGGACACGAACGACAAGTTCTCGATCGACAAGGTCTCGGTAAACACGAGATTGTTTGAAACGAGAACTGCAAACCAATGACATATGTAAAGACAGACATTTCCTCGGTGTTGACACGTAGAAATTGTCTTTAATACTAAATATTTACAAACGAGCACCTCTGTGGGACGTGGAAGCTAGGTGGGGCAAACATGAAACGAATGGGTTTAACAAAGACGAAGGGATACACAAACTACAAAATATGGTAACTCAAATCTACCCCGACATGCCTCTGTTCCTTTGATGCGGGACTCAAGATGCATGCTATTAGATTGAAAAATTAGGTTGATTACTCTTGAATACAATAGAATGATTCCCATAAAAATCGCAATACAATTGATGATTTCCTTCGAAGGCTAACTTAATTAAGGAAATATTTGAAATATCAACAAGAAATCAAATGATTCGAATGTCATCATAATGTGATATCCATTATACCGGCGGTATTTAAGGAATACATGACAGGCACAGGCCCGCGAGACAAGAGTTTTGGGGGGTGTGGGCGGTGGTATTAGGGTGAAATGTCGAAATATGGGTCTCTATATATAATCCCATGCTGTGGATTTATATAAAACATGGGGTTATATATAGAGACCCCATATTTCGACACTTCAATGTAATACCACCGCCCACACACCCCTCCAAAAAAAACTCTTGTCTCGCGGGCCTGTGATGACAGGGAAAATAATGTCGTTTTCGGGGAAAGGAAGTCGGCCAGCCACACATATGTAGGTTACATCAGTGCCGACGGTGTTTTATCTGACTTCGTGGACAGTGCCGACGGTGATGTATCTGACTTCGTGGACAGTGCCGACGGTGATGTATCTGACTTCGTGGACAGTGCCGACGGTGTTGTATCTGATCTCGTAGACAGTGCCGACGGTGATGTATGTGACTTCGTGGACAGTGCCGACGGTGTTGTATCTGACCTCGTAGACAGTGCCGACGGTGATGTATCTGACTTCGTAGACAGTGCCGACGTTTTTGTATTTGACTTCGTAGACACTGTCGAGAGTGCTGTATCGTACTTGGTGCTGACAGTACTGTATCGTACTTCGTAGACCGTGCTGCACTGTACTTCGTAAACAGTGTCGACAGTGTTGTATCGTACTTCGTGACGACAGCGTGTTGTATCTGACTTCGTAGACAGTGTCGATCGACAGTGTTGTATCGTACATCGTAGACAGAACCGACAGTGTTGTATCGTACATCGTAGAGAGAGCCGACAGTGTTGTATCGTACTTCGTAGACAGAGCCGACAGTGTTGTATCGTATATCGTAGACAGAGCCGACAGTGTTGTATCGTACATCGTAGACAGAACCGACAGTGTTGTATCGTACATCGTAGACAGAACCGACAGTGTTGTATCGTACTTCATAGACAGTGCCAACTCTGTTGTATTGTACTCTGTAGCCAGTACCGACAGTGTTGTATGATACTTCTAAGACGGTACCCAGTGTTGTATCATATTTCATAGACAGTGTCGTATCGTACTTCATAGAAAGTGTTCTATCGTACTTCATAGATAGTGTCGACACTGTTGTATTTTACTTTGTAGCCAGTGCCGACAGTGTAGTATGATACTTCTAAGACGGTACCCAGTGTCGTATCGTACTTCATAGATAGTGTTCTATCGTACTTCATAGACAGTGTCGACACTGTTGTATTGTACTTTGTAGCCAGGATCCACAGCCTTGTATTGTACTCTGTAGACACTGCCGACAGTATCTATTGGTACTTCATAGACAGTGCCGACACCGCTGTATTATGCTCTGTAGCCAGTGACGACAGTGTTGTATTGTACTCTGTAGACAATGCCGAATGTGTGGTATCGTAGTTCGTAGACAGTGCCGACAAACAATCTTTGGCAAGAGCCATGGGCATTCTAACCGCTTTTTCAAAGTGTTCAGGGGTACGGCTTAACACGACAAAATCGCAGATTATGTGGATAGGAAGCAAAAAGGGAAACCAGATTAAACTCTGTCCTCACTTCCGAATTAACTGGGGTCCAGGGGGTGTGAAAATACTTGGAATATGGTTCAGTACAAAATTAGAGGATATGGGTGAAATTAACTATTTGGAAAAGCTGGAAAATATAAAAAAAATACTGGGAAGCTGGTTCAAACGGCGTCTAACACCAGTAGGGAAAGTCACAATCATTAAGAAAATGGTACTCCCACTCCTAATTCACCCTTTAACGGTTTTACCAGAACCGTCTGCTACAATACTTAGGGAAATAGAAAAGTCGTTCTGCAACTTTATCTGTAGTGGAGGTCCCGACAAAAGCAAACGGAAGACAATAACATGTAAAAAAGAAGAAGGTGGACTGGAATTACCTCATATTCCATCCTTTGCTGCTTATCTAAATGTAAAGTAGATCAAACGATCCTCGGAATTTTCATACTTTTACAGTGAACTGATGGAATCCATTTTTCGCCCAATTGGCCATAAAGCTTGGGATCTAAACCCCAACTCTCTTGTAGAATATATCCCGAAAATAAAAATCACTTTTGGCGAGAAGTTGCTTGTTCATGGCTCAATTGTATTAAAGCAGAATCCAAAGAGAAGCAGATCAGTAACCTACTCATCTATGATTTTGCTCGACAAAACGATTGGCGCGAGATAGGCGAATGGTGCTCGCATGCATGGAGCAACATTTGTAAATGATCTGCTAACAACAGACAGCGGCTTTCTCTCATTCAAAAATTTCAAATCAAAATACAATATACAAACTAACAATTTTCTTCTTTACTTCGCAATCGTGGCCAATGTCAAATCGTATCTGGCAAAATTTCCAACTATGAAAATAGAGAAACTGCTGAGACCCGAAAGTCCTCAAATCAAAACAAAATTGATAATGCTCAAAGTTTGTATATAAAATACTTTTGAATCATGTCAAGTTAGGCCCATTAAACGCCCAGATGAAGTGGCAGGACGAGCTAGAGAGGGAAGGGGAGGGGAGTGATATTAATTGGCAAGAGGTATATCAATCTGTGTGGAACACTCATCAGAAACTTGGCTACAATACTTTCAGTATCAAATTGTACATAGAATTTTAGTGACCAATCATTTCTTAGAAAAATGGCACAGAATACCGTCAGCAAACTGTACCTTCTGCTCGGAAGAGAGAGAAACCATAATCCATTTGCTATGGAAATGTCGTTTTGTACAAATCATATGGAACGACTTTTTCCTTTGGGGGAAAAATTTGAATTTACTACAAGATAGGTTAACTGGGACAGAAGTAATTCTGGGGAAAGCAGGCAAAAAGACATGTCTCCTAAGCCATATTGTCTTACCGATTAAAAAAAGTATTTACATCTCAGGCCGATGCTCTAGGAAGACTAATTGGACAGCAGCAAGATCGGCAATTTTCCGAACAAAACATATAGAAAAATTAATTGCCGAAAAGAACAACAAAAAAGAAGATTTCTTGAAAAAGTGGGGTCCCCTGGCAGACCTCGACACTTAACTAATATATATGCCGCACAAATATATTATAGGATCATTGCCGAAATTGCCGACGGTGTTGTATCGTTTTTCGTAGACAGTGCGGACAGTTTGTATCGAACTTCATAGACAGTGTCGACACTGTTCTATTTTACTTTGCAGACAGTGCCGACAGTGATGTATCGTACTTCGTAGACAGTGCCGACACTGTTATATTGTACTATTGTATTGTACTTTGTGGACAAAGTATTGTATGGTATTTCTTAGACAGTGCCGACAGTGTTCTACCGTACGTCATAGACAGTGCCGACACTGTTATATTGTACTATTGTATTGTACTTTGTGGACAGTGCCAACGGTATTATTCGTTCTTTGCAGACTGTACCGACAGCTTCGTATCGTATTATGTGGACAATGCCGACATGGTTGTATCGTAATTGGCGAAAGTGCCGACAGTATTGTGTGATACTTTGTCGAGAGTGTCGATGGTGTTGTTTCGTACTTCGCAAGGAAAGCCGACAGTGTTTTGATGGAGCGTCGTATAGACAGTGACAGAGCGCTGTGAAAAGTTCCGACAGTGTTGTTTTGTAGTTGTAGATATTGCCGACGTTTTTATTCCGTCGCAGCAGTTTGTGCTGTTCATTGTAGACGGTGCCGACAGTTTTGTATCGTGCAGAAAATCTGCACCATCCTTCGTAATCATAACTTTGTGTTCTGGGCTTATCATTGTTAATAATGTATCGACAATCTCGCCCTTTGTGGATAGTGAAGTAATTACGGTAATTCGGTATGGTAAATTCCCCTTGTGTGAAAGGATATGTGGCGTTGACATAGGAAAAACCCGTATGTTGGGTGACGTTAATAAACTCAACTTTTTAGTCAATTCGAAATTCGATGATTTTCCCCTTAACAGTTTTTTTGTTAGATAGAAAAATCCTGCCCTCAAATACCCCGCCCGAATACTAAAACTAGAATAGGGATCGCATTTTGAGCAACCATTTCCTATTTGTATTCAAATGACCAACGCAATTTTCTCTAGGCTGATATTTCGTTAAATAAATTTCGAGAAAAATTTAACTGTTCATGTTTTGAAATGAAAATAAAATCATCTTTATATTACCGTCACTCCCAAAGGAGTTTTTCCTGCGTAAACGTCACAAATCATTTTGACTGTCTTGCATGGGGAGTACGTGGATTGATGGAGGACGACTCTGTGCATGCGCATTACCTTTAGCCACTTGAAGTGAATTTTATAGTACCAGAAAGAAGCAGGTCGTGGCGTAAATTATTTTTCTGCATCAGGGACTATAAAGCTATTCCCATAAAGAATCTATAGCACGTCTCAAGAACATGAGGTATAATCTGGCGCACACATTAACATGAGAAAATAGAGCTAACAGGAAGTTGTAGGACCCGCGCCGTAAAGTCTGTTCGTGCATACAATGTCCTCTGTAGGCGGGCTCTTCATCACGAGCATTCATAAACCATGGCAATACAACCAAAAAAACGCATAAATCTCCCCCGGTTTTATGGTCAGTTGCAAGCCCTTCAACACTTAAGAGCACAATTATTTTCACCTTTATTGCGTTTTAAAATTAAACCTGTAAGCCTGAAATTGGATTTACTGGACAGTTTTATCTCGATTTTATATATTTACAGCTGGGTTTTATTTTAAAACTTCATGATGTGTTTTGATAACAGACTATCATACAGCAATAAGCTTCAAAATCAGATTACTATATATGCTATCAAAAACATGAGTATCGCGAAATTTAAATAATTCAAAGCACGAAAGAAAAGTCTAGATCTGTGTAATGTATGTAGATAAATTATGGTGCAGTACCGTATTTGCAGCTATGTTATCACCACAACTCTCGATGTTCAACTTGTTTTTTATATGGGGTTGATATGGCCGTCAGATTTGAGTCTCCAACTTTGGCTGCCATCCAGATTCACAAGTTTTCTTATCGATTCATTTCTGTGCATAATATAACTTTTGAACAAAATTAGCATTTTTTTTTTTTTTTTTAATTTCGTCCTGGAAATCATTTTATGACAGTTCAAAGGTCAATAATTCAAAAAAAAAAAAAAATTAACCCGCTTCTATTAACTTTTAAACGGAGACAAACAAAGAACAAACAGAGCATGTATATTTAGTTATGCATATGTAGAGTGTTTAGTTAATATTTTTCACGCCAAATAGCAAGCGAGTTGATAGAAGGGCAATCTGAAAAAACCCCCACAGAAATTCTTTTAACGGAGGAAACAAGCAAAAACTGCCGAGATGCGATTTATGAACGAAAGTTTCTTAAACCAAGATAAATCAATTATAAACCTGTCCAAATCTTACTTAATTTGCAATATTTTTTTTTATAAAAGTTTGGATTAAGTTCATTTGATCATAATGTGTTAAATAAAATGCACCGCGGCTAATGCAGTCATTGGAACATCATATGTGGACCTGTATGACTGACTCTACGAGAACCGAGACGATTACAATTTTGACATAGTTAACTACCCATTTCAGGATAGCAACATTCTATAAGGACCGTCAGACGGCGTATCTCACCTGGTAGCATTTGCCAGATCATGTGCAGACACTGACGAATCCAGTCAGCTTCACAGAATATTGCAGAAACTTGTCAAACACCAGACGCCTTCTCAATTCTTTGACGATAAAATACGAAAGCTTCCAAGATCTCTGGCGATAATTGACGAGGAAATTCATTTATGGACGACGACTGAATATTGAATGTGGGATGTCACGTGTGCTATTTAGTGAATATATCCAGCCGTCTTGTCTGACAGCTAACAAGACGCACAACAGCTCATTTTCAAAAGTTAATTTTTCGCATAAAGAAGTACCTTTTCATTATGTTTCTTTCTCCAGCCCATTTAGTGAACGATGTAACGTAATATTTTGGAGAAAATAAATAATAGAACAGGTCTGACGCCTGGTTGGTTGGTTGGTTTGATTGGGCAATCCAACGTAGTACAATGGGCACTGGTCATACAGCGTATGCCGTGCAACCAGTTCCCCCACACCGCTCTGCACATGCTCCCTCGTACCAATGACGCATAGCCACTGGTAATGAATAGCTGCTCCCCGTTTTCACATCTGTATCCATATCATCTAACCTTGACCAGTTCCCCTATACCGGAACCTAAAGGGCAAAAGTTGGTCCATCAACTGGGTGGATATAGTCCCATGTTATATTCACTGTATCTCTATTAACCCCAGCCAAGGCACAGGTCTTCATGTATCTATTATTGACCTGTACAAATATCTCGAGTACCACCACGAATACCAGATATATTATTGGTTTTATGCTTATCGCTAATAGCTTTGTCCTCACCTCGCCTCACTTGTCGTTAACCTATAGCACCTCCTTGTTTGTATTTCATGGGTGTTTATCAATTATTTAGTGTTTATCTGTTTACTGCTTTTGGCCCGGTCGAGAACAGGTCAATTCTGACTTCTGTTAAAACAGATACCATAGAATATTCTGTCGTCTCTGATTTAAACTTATTTGGCTGAGGTGTGGGTGCATCTCGCATTTGGCAAGAAGTACTTCAACAACCTGTAACCATCTAGGTCATCTATACGTGGTAAGACTGACCCTGGGATCGTGTGTACCCATTTTCAGCCTACTTTCGGCAACTATATGAGGGAATTCCCCGAAATCAAAACCACGTGATGTCGTCAGCCAATGAGCTAAAGCTGACGTGACCCCAACGTAACCCGCCATTTTCGAGTCATGTGTTGTGCTACATGTTCAAAATTACAGATCTACAACACCTCTTGTATGATACAGAAGTTATTCATATCTGTATCTTTTGTAAGCTCAGACAATATATGTTTAGAAGTAGTATGAAAAGTCTGTAATTTATCAGATTTCTCGAGTCTGTTCTCCGCCGGATGAAGACCGAACAGTATACGGCAAAGTATCGGATATCTCTCCGCAATAATGGAGGCACACGATACGCAAGCCATCTTATGGATGGCGAAGAGTTCCATAGAGAGATATACTTAGCTCTTCCGGTCATCTGTTTGAAATAATTGATGAAGCTAAACAAATCATCTCTATTACATCAAGCCAATTTCTACGTTCCCACATGAAATTCGAAGTGGGAACGTAGAAAATGGTTTGGTATAATGAAGACACAGGGACGAGATTCTACTATATTGCATATACATACCCATCTCACACTTCAGATATATCAAGGGAGGTAAAGTTGAAATGCACTTTTCCGCCAAAAATTACCGGATTTCAGAGGCTCGATTGAGAACAAATAAACGCAATTTATTCATACCTGGCGGTGTTCTGGTTTTCTGTTACACTTCATACCACAAATCCCGGCTCGTATATGGCCCTGCGGTGCATAGTTTTTGTAAAATCCTTTCTCAAATCAGCGGTTAAATTCCCCCGCTTCGAGCATCTTCACGGACGTTGAAATTGGAGCCATATGCAAGAGGGACTGCTGTAGCCTCGAACCCGAGATCAAAACAATTACGTCACGCACCACGAACAACGCTGATTGACTGTTTACACTATTCAGAGACTCTATAATAAAGTCTCTGCACTATTGCAGTGGACAGTGCGCGAAATTCAACACTCTGAAACGTGTCCGTCAATCCAAGATAGCCGATCAGCGTTGTTCGTTGTGCGTGACATAATTGTTAGGATTTCGGGTTCGAGGCTACGGCAGTCATTCAACGTCCGTGAAGATGCTCGAAGCGGGGGAATTTAACCGTTGATTTGAGAGAGGATTTTACAAAAACTATGCACCGCAGGGCCATATACGAGCCGGGATTTGTGGTATGAAGTGTAACAGAAAACCTGAACACCGCCAGGTATGAATAAATTGCGTTTATTTGTTCTCAATCGAGCCTCTGAAATCCGGTAATTTTTGGCGGAAAAGTGCATTTCAACTTTACCTCCCTTGATATATCTGAAGTGTGAGATGGGTATGTATATGCAATATAGTAGAATCTCGTCCCTGTGAATGAAGATGAGAGAAAAAAAATGGGCTGACACGTTTTTGATCGGAGATCTTCACCCGGTTTGCATTGCATCAACAATCTAAATTATTTGTGAATGTTCAGCTTGCTGCGATTCGTTAATTTCTTGGCATTAAGACTGTTTGATGGTGACAACAATCCTGTTACAACAACAACAAAAACATCCCGCACTAAATGTCCCTTAAGACGAGTAAAAACGATAATATGATGTTGTATTGTTCAGAGATCAGGGTTGTCTCCCATTATTCTAGATTGCAAACCCCTTCATGTATCCCAGAACCAGAACATCATCTCACATATGTACATAATTTACCAGGCCAATCTTCAATATCAAACATAGTCAATATAATGATATCTGATTCCACACCGCTCTTTTGATTCCGATAAAAAAACCGTTGGCACTGAACAAGGTGAACTGTTTTTCGGTAACTTTAATTGGCTCGTCTAGGCCTATTGCTGTTTGCAAAACATGCTTAGCTAATATATGCTGAGGTGAATTAGGCCCAATAGTGCTGCCTGATTCAGGAATAATTAGCAAAACATTTCAGGAAATCTAGTCAGTTTTAGGCTGTTCCCCGCGCCTCCTTGTCAGAATAGCCCTGCGCGGAGATTGCCAAAAGACGTTTTCGCGCCCAAGACGGATGACTAAGGCTAAGCTACTATCGTAGCCGTAGCTTTGTATGGAAATTGCAGAATGTCCGTATACTATATAATGTAACAGAGCTTACGCGCATTCAGTGTTCCTCGGATTGTATGCAATCTCTGTCCTGGGCCGACTCGAGTGCGATATCAGAATTTCAGAACTTAAGAAAATGAAATTATTAATGGACTAGAAAAATATTGTGGAATTGTTTTTCTCCTCGTATGATTTAAAAGTGTGCTATTGATAAAAGGGGTAGGCCTATTAGGGATAAAACGCACGAGAAGATTCTTTTGGAATATGAGTTCTAACGTTCAAACTCTGTGGAAACAAATAGAAAATTCAATTAATAAAAGAAAATATTGCGTTTGTTTACATCACTGAAAACGTTTGACTCCGTTTCGCCGTCAGAAGGCCATGTTCTGCAGGGTTGAACATTGGTCACTTTGACCACATTTTTCACTACATTGCTACTACTACTGCATTGTTTATTGTACACTGTAAATCATATGTTTAGGGTTAGAACGCTAAAAGTGAGGTTAGGGTTGAGAGCACTTTTCAGCCTAAACATGTTCATCTATTAAACACATGTGTGTTTAGATTATAAACACATGGGTGTTTAGGTCATAAACACATAAGCGGTTAAAAACTACATGTGATCAAAAAATCACCAAGATGTCTAAACCCAAAAACACGTTTAGGGTAAATCCTGTTCTCAAACTGAACGTCACATTTTAGCGTTCTAACACTGAACATGTGATTTACAGTGTACCTGCAAGCAGCAATGCTTCATGGGTCCAAGCTTGTTAACTTTTTGAACTTTCGGAATAAAAAATACTTTTAGAAATCGATAATATCTGTTAGTGATAATTGATCCTAATGTACCATACCATAGGCTCCATACCTGGAGTAAAGTGTGAGGTATACACATGGGTCCATACATGTATCAACAGATATGTAGTCGTACCTTTTTTAATTCCTATTTCCATTATCGGTTTTCGGAGCTTCGGCAAATCAGAAGCACCCGTGGCTCTTCAATCGATATTTCCTACTCACATCTCTATGAAATTGATATTTTAATCGGTGAATGAGAAATGGACATCGGGCTCACTGCATGAAGAGAAAAAGACTTTGATTTCAACGGCTTTCAAATCAATATATGCTGAGGTGAATTAGGCCCAATAGTGCTGCCTGATTCAGGAATAATTAGCAAAACATTTCAGGAAATCTAGTCAGTTTTAGGCTGTTCCCCGCGCCTCCTTGTCAGAATAGCCCTGCGCGGAGATTGCCAAAAGACGTTTTCGCGCCCAAGACGGATGACTAAGGCTAAGCTACTATCGTAGCCGTAGCTTTGTATGGAAATTGCAGAATGTCCGTATACTATATAATGTAACAGAGCTTACGCGCATTCAGTGTTCCTCGGATTGTATGCAATCTCTGTCCTGGGCCGACTCGAGTGCGATATCAGAATTTCAGAACTTAAGAAAATGAAATTATTAATGGACTAGAAAAATATTGTGGAATTGTTTTTCTCCTCGTATGATTTAAAAGTGTGCTATTGATAAAAGGGGTAGGCCTATTAGGGATAAAACGCACGAGAAGA
>JAVTVY010041470.1:0-195965 GCA_036873755.1 Hanleya hanleyi | reverse complement strand
GAGAGACCTACCACGTGTACATGTAAAAATAATGTAAACACATCCACAGTGGCGCCTCCAGCTGGGGTCTGTGTGTTTGATGATGGGGAATAATAAAAAGAATGAATACCACAGCAGGGTTGACTTTGTCTGTGAGGTGGATAAAAAGGGCAGCGTTGTGGGTTCTAGCATCAGTTGTACAGGATGTCTGCGCGAGTACGGAAGCACGCTCCCACGCTCCGTGTATTGAAGACGGCCCCACCCGAGTTAGTCCGAACCATTGTACGCGGTGCGGACCCTAACCTTGTACGCTGTCTGTGCGAGATCGGGTACAACCTGTTAAAAGGCAACGTACCACTGACTCCGGCTCAGAAGACCAAGTTGGCCAAGCATAAGACAGGTCTCCGAACCCTAGTCCACAAGCGGGTCCCTCAAACACAAAAGAAAAAGGTGTTACAGAAAGGCGGCTTTCTCGGGGCCATCTTAGCACCGTTGGCCGCTTCCGTGTTGGGTCCAGTATTGGGTGGACTCTTCGGCCGACAATGAACCACACGAAAAAAATGGTCCTCGTCGAACCACGGTTCCTGCAAAACCTCCAATCACCCTACCCTGTCCCACCTACGGTGAAGACCATAAACAGCCTCGATGGAGAGATGCAACAGATCTTACAGAGACCGGGGTTAAGCGACAGTGAGAAAGTACAACGGTACAATGAGACGCTTCAACGGTACATGACGTTCATGGACCAATACAAAACCCTGTCTACCCCAGCAACAGCAGCACCACCACCACCACCACCACCACCACGTGACAGACCGCTGACCTCAGCACCGCTCCAACAGCCGGGTGAGGTAGCCCCCACAGCCCCACAGTGGGTGGAAGACGAAGTGCTGAAGAGTGTACCTGCCTCGTTCAAGAAACAAGCTGGCCTGGTATTACAACGGATGAAACAGAATCCTAACATGACTTGGAATGATAAAGGCGAACTCCTGGTACAGAATCAGGTGGTCCCCGGCACCCACATGACGGATTTAGTGAAAGATCTGATGCGTCAACGCAGATCGCACACCGATCCTCGAGGATGGGAGGTCTTCGCTCAAGGCTTGAAAGACATGTACCACATGGAATTGGTGGGGAACCCCCACCGCTGGGCCTTCATGCAGCAAACCCAGCAATCACCGAGTGGCCCCCTACCTTCTTGGGAAGCCGAATGGGAACCGGAGTCACCCCCCAAAACACCACCACAACGGGCACTTTCTTTTCGCGCCTATAAAAAAACACCCTTGATCAAGACACCCCACATCTCCAGAGCCGTGACACGTAGCAAGTCACCGCGACGAACACGACGCCGCACACAACCGCCCAAGGCCTGGAAGACCTATTAAAACCAACAGCAGCAGCAGGACAGCTCAGTCGCCATGTTTTACCTGACCCTACCCAGTAACAGTTCGCTGGATGTGTTTCCTGACAACACCGTGGCCAAGTACGTCACCCAGTTACCGCAACCGTTACATTTACCTGGCCGGTGGGAATGTGCCCTCGTGGATATCCAATATCCTTACTCGTGGTACAACGTGCGAGCCAATGAAGTGTGGTACGAGGTCACCTACGAAGGCGAAAACACCCGGCTCACCCTGCCCGAAGGCCAATACGATACCCCCAAACAGTTCATGGGTGGGCTGTCAAGACTGATGCATGATAAGGCGGTACGGGGGGTGACGGATAGTGCAACACGCCTGATAGCCTTGCGCTTCAAGAGAAACGTGTTCTTCGATGTCAACGTACACAACGACAAGGCACAGCTTACCGTCACCAATACCGTGAATGTGAAACTCAGTCCTACACTACAGCAAATGCTGGGTTTCGATCTACAGACGTTCGCTGGTCCCAACCAACACCATGGCGAGATGCCGATGGATATGAAGTCGGGTATGTACGGACTCTACGTCTACTCGGACGTGGTGGACAACCACATCGTGGGCGATATCAACACACCTCTGTTACGGGTGGTCCCCATTAAAAAGACGTATGGAGGTCAAGTCACCCACAGTTTCAACCATATCATGTACCTGCCCGTACGACATACCGACATCAACACGATCACGGTGGATATAAGAGATGACACGGGACGAGCGGTGGCATTCGAACGAGGAAAAGTGGTGCTGACACTTCATTTTCGACAAGCACGTGCTCCCCACTTTGCATAATGAAAGTACCTTACGAGTGCGATGCACGCAGCTATACCGACTATTATGCCCAACAGGCCGGGGTGGCTTTCCGGTCTTTAGCGGTGCACGCATGCAACGAGGACATGGTCTGGGGAACATACTCGGCAGCATTGTGAAAACGTTCCTGCCCTTGGTGACGCGTGGGGTGAAAGCAATCGGCAAACAAGCGGTACGCAGTGGACTGCAAGTGGCCGGTGATGTTTTGGGGGGTACGGCACCCCGACAAGCCTTGAAACGACGGGCCAAAGAAGCGGGAGGCGTCTTGGTGGCCAAAGCACAACGCACCGTAGGGAATAAAAGAGCTGCCCCACCGAGATCACGCACCAGTCGACGACCGACCCAGCGACGACGCACATCCAAGAAGACCCGGGATATCTTTTCTTAAAACATGGCCTTAATCCACGCCGAGTCCTGCCCCTCCACCAACAGTGAATTTGATTTGTGGACCGTGCCGCCCACACAAACCAGTGTCGAACAAGGATTATGGGTGGAGCATCTTCCGCTCTCCAGCATCAATGAAACCGGGCCCATCGAGTTCACCATCAGTAATGCGGATACGGCCTATGTGGATTTAGCCCATACCTACTTGTATGTGAAAGCCAAGGTGGTCAATGGAGCAGGCACCAGACTCGCTGACCAAGCAACGGTGGGCCCGACGAATCTCTGGCTGCACTCGATGTTTCAGCAGGTGGATATTTTTCTCAGCGACAAACTCATCAGTGACTCCACCAACACGTACCCCTATCGAGCCTACATCGAGACACTGTTGTCGTATGGCCGAGAGGCTAAAAATCTCAGCTGACAACCGCTTTATTCTACAGGGACACAGCCGAGCACATGGACACGGCGGACAATGGGGGATATAACAAACGGAAGGCTTTCACTGCGAACAGTGCCTCGGTGGATATGATGGGTCGACTGCATGCAGACATGTTCATGCAAGACCGGTACCTCTTGAACAAGATCCCCATCAAAATCCGACTGATACGGGCGCCTCCCACCTTCGCCTTGATGGCCACTAACGTAGAGGGGCATGTAGCGGACTATAAGATTGTCATCCAAGACGCAGTCCTGTATGTCCGAAAAGTGAAACCGAATCCAGCCGTTCAATTGGGACACATGAAAGCCTTGGAAACAAAACCAGCCCAGTACCCTATCCGACGTGTACAAACCAAAGTGTTCTCTGTGCCTGCTGGAAATATGGGCGCCAACAAAGAAAACCTGTTCCTGGGGGAACTACCCAAGCGATTGATCCTGGCCTGTGTAGAAAATACCAGTTTCAGCGGAGCCTACCCAGAGAATCCGTTTGACTTTAAACATTTCGGCATCAATTTTGTGGCCCTGCATGTGGATGGACAACAGGTGCCAGCCACGGCCTTAACCCCGAACTTTGCGCGGAGGAATTTCATTCGAGCCTATCAGAGCCTGTTTACAGCCACCGGTCAAATCAACCAGGACGAAGGGAATATGATCAGTCGGGAGGACTACGCGAACGGATACACGTTGTTCTGTTTCGATCTGACCCCCACCTTAGAGAACGACCATCAGCTGGCCCTGGCCAAG
Source organism: Hanleya hanleyi (assembly GCA_036873755.1). Classification (NCBI taxonomy): domain Eukaryota; kingdom Metazoa; phylum Mollusca; class Polyplacophora; order Lepidopleurida; family Hanleyidae; genus Hanleya; species Hanleya hanleyi. The sequence goes on along the minus strand of JAVTVY010041470.1, from coordinate 192,195 downwards.
CAAGGCAACTTACGGTTGGAAATCCACTTTGCACGAGCCCTGGCGACCACCGTCAATGTGATCTGCTACGCCGAGTTTGACAACATCATTCAAGTGGACAAGGCGCGCAACGTCCTGTGTGACTTCTCCACCTAACATGGATACAGACCAGATAACCACCGTGCTGGAGAATGACCCAGAGACACGTAGGGTCTTTCAAGGGGTGTTCGCCCGAGATGTGTTTCCATTAGACCGTATGTATCCGGCTGCTTACGTTCTCAACACGGACCCGATGGATCGACCCGGTGAACACTGGGTGGCCGTGTACTTGACAGAAGAGCAGGGCGAATACTTTGACCCGTACGGCCTGCCACCCCTCCATCCCGATTTAACAGACTTCATGGATCAAGGCACAGAGACGTGGTGTTGGAACAGTCAAACGTTGCAAAGCCTGACCAGTGGCGTGTGCGGACAATATTGCTTGTTTTACCTGTACCATCGATGCCGGGGAAGACCCTTATCTACTATCGTACAGATGTTTGACGAGTACCCCCAGGCCGAGGACCGCGATGTACTCGTCTATGACTGGGCCGCCCACCATTTCAATGTACAAGCCCCGTTCTGGGCTTGAATTATTTCAATGTACATACGCCCGCTGTTCTGGGCTTCAGTTAATGACAAGCCCCTTGTTCTGGGCTTCAGTTAATCACAAGCCCCTTGTTCTGGGCTTCCGTTAATGACAAGCCCCTTGTTCTGGGCTTGAGTTTTCACGTGGTTGTTCTCACGTTGTTGTTGTTCACTGAATAAAAAAAAAACCCTGTCTTGTGTGTTTTATTCCTAATGCATCAATGCCCAATGTGGAGATTCAGTCAAACTGAAATCAGTGGTGTAGGATGGGGCCAAAATGTAACCCATCAAGGTTAGAATGCAAGAGCACTATAGTAAAAAAATAGAGAGCCAATGAAATCAGCCTACAGACCAAGTACGTGTTTTTGGTCTAGGTTTGAAGCGGGCATTTCATTGAGGTACGTGTATACGGTGAGTGAAGAGACTCGTCCAACACGTATCGATTATGACTATCAGTGCTAGGTAACCCATCAAGGTTAGAATGCAAGAGCACTATAGTAAAAATAGAGAGCCAATGAAATCAGCCTACAGACCAAGTACGTGTTTTTGGTCTAGGTTTGGAGCGGGCATTTCATTGAGGTACGTGTATACGGTGAGTGAAGAGACTCGTCCAACACGTATAGATTATGACTATAAGTTCTATTAGCCAATCAGTGGCCTAGAATGGAGCCAAAGGTAACCCATCCATGTCCAGAAAAACATTACCCGGGTGTACAAGAACCCAGATGTAGGCGCGGACGTCAGCGAAAGCACACCGTGAATACCCCAATTCGATTGGCTGATTGTTCGACCGCTGATTGGTTCTTTTTCTCGACCGCTGATTGGCTCTTTTTCTCGACCGCTGATTGGCTCTTTTTCTCGACCGCTGATTGGTCCACATGGAACTGCCCATCTTTCCCAGGTTCATCTAGAATCCCCTTTTTTGTGCTCAAGCTCTGACTATAGCGATACCGCAACATTGTCTCATTGGACATTGGACCGTCTGACCTGGAGGTGACCCTTTGACCTTTTGACCCGCGTCCGCGCGCGCGCGCGCGCGCTGCCGGGGATGACGCGAGATGACGCGCGCGCGCGCGCTGCGGGGCGCTGGGGCGGGAAAACACCCCGGCGGTTGAACATTGGAACTCTTCTATGTTTGGAGGTAGTGTTTAGTGAAAACCCGGAAGTGACGTGACAACCCACGTGACCTGCGTATATACTCCTGTAAAATAGAGCCGATTTTATTTCTTTGGAAAGGGGCAAGGACTTGCGCTTTTTATACTACTAAACTGTGAAGTAAATTACATCTTACATAGGCCTTAAGGCCGTGATATGCATATGAAGTAGTCTGGGGCATGGTCAGTACTTGTCAATTTTCCCTTCGTCTACTACTCACCGATTTTTTTATTTTTATTATTATTTTCGGTACTTTCAAATTTTTTTCCATCGTATTCTACATGATCAACCTCATAGCTCATAGTAAAAGCCATAAAAAAAAAAAACGATCACCCCTATACCCATACAGGCCAAATATAGCGGGACATGATCTTCACCTGGGAATTGGTCATTCGACAATATTGCAAAGTCACAGACAGCCGAAATGGCATTAACTATTTACATATGTGACGGGTAGGAATTGTACTATTAAATGTCATTCATTTCAGTCATATTCATTTGTTAGGAGTAATCCGAGTGCATCAATTAATAGTCTGGACTCATACGAGGATAGAAAATAAAATTAGTGCATTGTTAGACTAGAATATCATGTCCTAAATAATTATCAGAACAATCCATAGGCTGTGAGAGAGCTAAACCCCGATGTATTGGTTATACACAGAATACCCGGCCGGCCTATTTTAAGCGGAATCCATTATTGAGCATCAGAGTTGTCTCCCTTGCACCAAAGCGTATAGATGGCGCTGATGTTTGAACGAGGCGAATATCCGGGCAATGACATCAAAATTCGAGCGTTAACTGCGTAGAAAGTCGCTCACATCTGTTAATCATACAGCTGCTCGACATCGCCTAAATCGCTGGACTCTGCATTGACACACAAATATTATTAGTTATTCAGGTTTTGCCCCAGGTGTATGGAAAGTTACGACTCTCCCTGAAACTCATACACCGACTGAACGAAACGAGCTGGAATTTTCAGGGCATGCGTATCGATGTGAAAATTGATATTCTTTCACAGATTTCGAAGGGTATACAGTTCTGGTGAGAATGAACGCAGCCTTTATGATCAGCGATTGAACGATAATGTAGGCCACCGAACAGGTTTTGTGGAATCAACATTTCTGTAACACTCCTCCCTTGACTGGAGGGATTTTATCGGACATGTGCAGTACGGAACGCTATTTTGTTGCATACATTCGCTTATCGTGGCAGTCCGTATAATTTGTCAATTTTTGTGTTTGGTTTCGTGAGAGAGGACGACAATGGTTTTCATTAGTGCAAAACTCCCGCTCCCCGACCCCCAACAGTGAAAGCTGGTGGATGAAATTGTACTCCACGGGAACGGTTGGTGATACGCATATTTGTTAGCATACGAATGCATCGTGATGAAGGCTTCAATGGTGTGTTATACCCACCTAGGAAAAAAACAGCCCCAGATCATCTGGACTAAACTCTTTATCAGGTAAGCTAGACTTTAGTACTATACTTGCGTTGAAACCCATGCAGACAACCGATTCCAATATTTCAATGCATTGGCAACATAGCGTCGCACGAAATATACGCGCCCCTGTTGACCAGGATTTTTTTATACTCCCACAACAACAGACAATTTGAAGACAATTTTCTAGCGGGTGTTTTCTTGAAAATAATTGCTGTAATATTTTTGTGGACGCCTAAATATAGAGGAGAAAATGGCAACATTGTGACCAAACTATAACAGTTGACAGCTGTAAAAATAGATACCGTGGCATAAATTAGAGAGAGCATTTCAGTACATCTCAAAAAAATGAAACCTGGATGGGTATCCTTCATCTCGAGGGGACGCAAGTTCGATTCTTGCTTTCATTATGTGAGTATGTGTTGGACATGTGATCTTTAAATTTTATTATCATCAATACACCTAAACGGTATAGTTCAACCACACCCCAGCCCAACCGATGCCCCTTCATGAATGCTTCACATTGATTAAAATGGCGGCACCTCATTTTACACACACAACACCACAAGCCGCCATTTTGAACCCACACCCACTCACCCAGGTCAATCAGTGCACTGGGGGGACAAGGGGAGGGAGGAGGGAAATGGAATAGCCAAAAAAAATTTTTTTAACATTTAATAAAAAAGGAAAAAAAGATTCATGGAGCCAAAAAAAATCTTTTTCATTTTCTATGTTTTTTTAACAATTAAAAAAGGGTTTGAAAAAAGGGAAAATGGGGGAGAAGGGGGGGGACAAGGGAGTAAGCAAGGTGGATGGAATAGCCCCAATTTTTTCTTTAATAATGGACCCATGGGGTCGAGTGAGGTATCAAATTGAAGCTTATGTGAAGGGGCATGTAATGGGTTGGGTATGGGATTGAACTATCGGCCTTCTGCGCATGCGCGGTAGGTGAAAGGTATGGAAATAGACGTTTTGGAGGTAGGAGATAGCCAAAAAAATTTTTTTTTTAAAATGGACCAATGGGGTCGAGTGAGGTATCAAATTGAATGTCAGGTGAAGGAGCATCTAATGGGCTGGGTGTGGGGTTGAACTATCGGTATTCTGCGCATGCGCGGCGGCCGAAGGGTATGGAAATAGCCTTTTTGGAGCTAGGAGAGCCCCTAATGGACCAATGGGATCGAGTAAGGTATCAAAGTGAAGCTTATGTGAAGGGGCATCTGATGGACTGGGTGTGGGTTGAATTAGGGTGATTCTGCGCATGCGTGGCGGCCAAAAGGGTATGAAAATAGCCTTTTTGGAGCTAGGAGAGCCCCTAATGGACCAATGGGATGGAGTGAGGTATCAAAGTGAAGCATAAGTGAAGGAGCATTTAATGGACTGGGTGTGGGGTTGACATATCGATAAAAAATGGATATGACCTTGAACTGATCACGTGACCTCCCCGTGAGGGAAAAACCCAGAACCAAGTCAGTACATGCATCCCATAGTCCCAGGTCACGCGGAAAAACCCCAGAACCAAGTCAGTACATGCATCCCATAGTCCCAGGTCACGCCCGATTCACGCAGACCGGAAGTGACGTCATACACCTGCGCACAACCGGGATGGAAAAAACCCAGAACCAAGTCAGTACATGCAACCACACACGACACAAAAAACGGCCGCCATCTTGGACCCATCCATCTTGGTCCCACCTCCTACCACACACGACACAAAAACTGGCCGCCATCTTGGACCCATCCATCTTGGTCCCACCTCCTACCACACACGACACAAAAACTGGCCGCCATTTTTGGACCCACACCATCTTGGTCCCACCTCCTACCACACACGACACAAAAACTGCCCGCCATTTTGAACCCACACCCACTCACACCAGTGCACTGATTGACCTGGGTGCAAAACAGCTATTTCCATACCCTTTTGGCCGCCACGCATGCGCAGAATCACCCTAATTCAACCCGCGCCCAGCCCATCAGATGACCCTTCATGAATGCTTCACTTTGATACCTCACTCGACCCCATCGGTCAACTAGGGGCTCCCATAGCTCCAAAAAGGCTATTTTCATACCCTTTTGGCCGCCGCGCATGCGCAGAAGGCCGACATGTCAACCCCACACCCAACCCATTAGATGCCCCTTCACCTAAGCTTCACTTTGATACCTCACTCGACCCCATCGGACCATTTTATCTAGGGACTACTTTTTCTCCGCGGAAGCTTTTTCCCGAGACCGAATCACCGCCAAAATCACGGCCAAACCGCATCATCGCGCATGAATACATTTTTTTTGCCGGAACTTTTTTTTCTGCCGGAACTATGCACTCATTGACACCGGTGTCAATGAGTGCACTAACGACACAAATCCACACACGACACAAAAACTGGCCGCCATCTTGGACCCACACCATCTTCGTCCACCTCCTATCACACACGACACAAAAACTGGCCGCCATTTTGAACCCACAGTGTCAATGAGTGCACTAACGACACAAATCCACACACGACACAAAAACTGGCCGCCATCTTGGACCCACACCATCTTCGTCCACCTCCTATCACACACGACACAAAAACTGGCCGCCATTTTGAACCCACACCAAAAAGGACACAAAAACTGGCCGCCATCTTGGACCCACACCATCTTCGTCCACCTCCTATCACACACGACACAAAAACTGGCCGCCATTTTGAACCCACAGTGTCAATGAGTGCACTAATGACACAAATCCACACACGACACAAAAACTGGCCGCCATCTTGGACCCACACCATCTTCATCCCACCTCCTATCACACACGACACAAAAACTGGCCGCCATCTTGGACCCACACCACACACGACACAAATACTGGCCGCCATCTTGGACCCACCTCACACCACACATCACTCACGCATGCGCACACGCCCCATTGTGACGTCACACCAAGTTCTGCGCATGCGCAGTGAGGCGCCATAGCCCTTATTTACGCTCTACCTACTACTCCCCTCTGATGGTCGTAATGACACAGCTCCCATAGCTGAATACATAATAAGATATTTTTTTTTGTCATTTAGAGAGTGATCGTATAACAGTATTTTCGTTATTTTGGGTTTACAGAATATTAGTATAGCACAGATTCTAGTACAGAAAATTCGAACAAGCGATCTTCAGAGTAAGGCACCGCTTAGTATAGCACAGATCCTAGTTCAGAAAATTGGTCCCGAGCGGGATTCGAACCAGCGACCCCCAGACTAAGGCACTGATAATTGAAGGTAAACAAGCAACAAAATTGCTATCTGAATGTAGATCATTATACAACTATAAGATAACTATAGATGTGAATGGCGATCAGGTAAAATGTCATCCCTTCACTTAATCTAAGTTAAAAACAATATGTAATATCACAAAATAATGACCACGTCATTGAAACTGAACCGGTACAATGTTTATATAAATAAGTGTTGCTCTCCGAACAATTCGTGTTTAAAAGTGTCAATACTACAGTGAATTGTAGATAGACGAGCTTTCATTGAACCCACCCACTGCCCTCAGGGTTATGTGCCCACCCCAGGGGATCTGAGCCGACCCTCATATATTCTATATCTATAGGTTAGCCAGGTGTTTGAACGGACATGAATATCCCTACCACGTGACGTAAATCAGAACCAACCAGGCAGGAACACCCAAAGGAGCCGCAGTGATTAAATAAAATAGGGAGTTTGTGTGCCCTTTCTATACTACTCATCGCGCACTACTCATCGGACATGCGCAGTCCACCCATTCTACTGTAGGGTGCAAGCCTGGCCCATGGAATCTCAGGTAGTGAAAACCCCAGGTCTCTCGCCCCACCCTATCCCGCGCCACACCTATGCAACCGGCTGTGCCCTTTCTATACTACTCATCACGCATGCGCAGTCGACCCATTCTACTGTAGGGTGACCAAGGGATCTCATGAAGTAGGAGGAGGAGGAGTCGGACACGCCACGGATTAAGAAGTGAAACCCACATGTCTCTTGCCTCCCTGGCCGGCTTCTTTAATAGTATGAGTAAAGCGGAGTAGGAGGAGTAGGAGGAGTAGGACACGAGATGTAACGACTGTCAGCTTGCCATTACTTAGTTTCATTCTATTGTATGTCTACTGTTATATTGTTACGTATTGACTGTCAATACTAAAGTGAATGGCAACACGTTTACATCGATATGACTATTGTCTGAATGGCGATTAGTTACTTAGATATCCATCAATTACTTAGATTACTTTCATTGTAGGTCTTATGTTAATTGTTCAGAGTGATTTCATTTGTCTCCAGTAAAGAGCCGGAATGGACAGACTGGCCCTGAGGAGCCATTACATCTCTTATTGCGTAAGGCACTGTGGGATGGACTGGATCTTCGAACTTATATCATCATGTCAATGGAATTCAGCTGCCAAAACTCAATTATATTTATTATAACGGAAAAAAAACATAAACAATACAAATAGACGTACAATGTAAAGAGAAAAACCAAGGCAGCGAAAACTGTTATCTTTGCTATATTTTATATACAATTATATAAATTTTCAAGATGTAGATATGGATATGATTTAAATGTTACAATCCCTTCGAGAAGAAGAAAGAGTCTGTTCACGGGCGATAAATGCGCGAGACCGTGTGACATTGCCTCTGCCGTGTGACGTCAGCGCGTGATCGTGTGATATCGGCGCGAAATCGTGAGGCATTACATTGACGAGCTGTTTTTTCATAAGACATCGAGAATTGCGGAATATCACGTGATGGTGTCTCAACCCATTAAAATAAACGAATACACCGTGAGGTATAATAATAAAGGTTATTTAACACAGAGTTGAAAAAAGTATTCCTCCCCACCGTCAGAACCAACGTAAAAATGAGACTCCGTTGTAGACGACGTCAAATTTTATTCGACAAGTTAAATGGCCAGTAATGAGTATCTCGAATTACATTTCATGTTAGGTGACTACGAGTGTGATCGACAGATACTGATAGCATATATGTCTTGAGATAGGCATTGTATACCACTGACCACTTCACTTATGTTTTTTAATTCAGTGGCGTGCATTCCTGTGTTGTTGTTTTTCCCCTTCGCATGAATGTTCTCACATTCTCCTGAGATTAGGAAAATTTTTATATGCTTATAAAATAATGCAACGTACTTCGGATAATCATGGCCTTAACCGTCCCAGTATAAACCATATAACAGTAGACATTAGTAGTTTCGTAACTTTTGTCTATTTCCGCTTAACTCGGGGCTAGGGGCCGTGTGAACCCATGTAATCCAAGATCCTCATGGTGCTCATATGATCAGTCACAATCAAAGTGTGACTGAGATACATCATTCCCCAGATGACGACTTTACAACGAATATTATGGATTAAGAATACTGATCAGCGATACGGATTTGATATTTTGGAACATCATGATATCTTGTCGGCGTCATTGAAAACTGTTGACCGCTTCTTTCTTGCAGGAAACTAGCCTATGTTAATGTATAGTATGATTGTTTGTTTTGTTTTTAATTTGGTGCTAATATTGTTACATGGAATAGGGAATAGGTCTTTGGATTATGGACGCGAATATTCGTTAATGGACGACGGCTGATTTATGAATGACGGACCAGACGCTTTTAATTTGGAAGTAATCTAACTAATTGCGGACAATACCCAGATAATTACCCTATCATTCACTGCACCAATAAATGAACTGGTATGAGAACTAAACTCTAATTTGTACCACACCCTTACATAGTTCAGTTGGAGTCTTCAGTCAGCTTATACGAATCGTTACTAGCACGCATTCCTCAAATCACTTCATGTCATATTATTACAGATATCTTTTATTATCTGTACAACGTACTTTATTTAGCAGACAATTTGGATTGCTTTTCTGTCATCGACTTGATAACTCTTGTTGAAAACAGATGCAAATGAATTCAGCATGTGGAACTGAAACAATTTTGACGAAATTTATTCACACCATTACATTATTATGACTGGGAAATAGAATCTAACTCACGTGAATGGAGAAATCTTGGAGAAGTTTGCTGTTTGTAAGATGATTGGTGGACATATGCAGTGGACGGTTAATATTTGCCTATGATATAGAACCGACGCCATACCGAATACAAGATTTTTTCAGATGCTAAAAGAATTGCTATAGAGTGAATGAAAGCCTCATTTTGTATTGCTTTATTGCTTTGCCAATCCAAGCGTGAATAGAGATAGTTCAGTCATGAGTAAATGTGAACACCTGTTCAGCCAATAGACCAATTCATCACGCCAGTGAGTGTAATTCTTAGAATATTAATGAAGATTGGAAGAAAAAGTCTGTTTGAAAACACGCATCACGTACATTTCCTTGACCTTCCGATAACTTGTCCTATATTAATCAAGGGTATGCATGCTCGAGTCGATTCATCTTGACAGACACATTCCAGGAGAAATAAACAGTAGGTCGCTGTACTTTCTTCAGACTTTTCCTGGAAAAGTTGTAACATTATGAGTACATCGTCATTCTCCATAAGCTGTTCGAAGTCACAGTAGAGTTACTTCCCCTTAATCGCATCTCATGTGGTGAAATTATACGACTGAATAATACCTTCTTGTTTATTACCATGTCCATTCTTCAACCAGGCACCATTACATTCAAATCATCAGGTGAACCAAATCACAAATGAGTACTGAATCTTTACCTTTGTGGTAAACCCTGTGTGTATCTATCGCAAACTGATGGCCCAGATGGATTATCATATTAAGGCATCATCACATCCGGCAACCATGCGCCACTGAGGCGATTGAAATTTGATAGAGAAAACTATCGTTACTGGATGGTAATAGATAAAACGTAACACAAATGCAGGGGGAAAGATACCGGCACATTGACAAGAATTCTTTGACTAGATGACGTAGAAAACACATTCAATACGATTAAACCATTAAACACCTTCATTCCAGGTTTCTCGTGCTCTCTCAAATTTCGATTGGTGGAATAATGACTATATACAATATTAACTGTTCCAGTATTGTTGGCGAGAATTTGATCATGAATACTTTTCCAATATTCCAGTACGTCTACATGTTGTTATCTCTTCCCTTAAACGTAACATATAACAGATGGTGGAAAAGATGCCGACGTACTGTCAAAACTCATAAGAACCCACATGCCAATATTTTGACTGCATATCTAAACACATGAACCAAAATGATCCACGTGATGATTTGTATCACAGCCAAGCTTTTGTTATAGGCGTTCATGTGGTGTCCTTGAATTACATGACCACACACCCCCTATCACCGGCTTGAAAAGTATTAGATTCAAATATCCAATAGCAATGACAGACTCGCTGTATCAAGCCATCTAATGGAAAGTTATGAGCTACGAGTTATGAGCGACTTTACAACGAATATTATGGATTACGAATACTGATCAGCGATAAGGATTCGATATTTTAGGAACATCATGATGTCTTGCCGGCATCATTGAAAACTGTTGACCGCTTCTCTCTTGCAGGAAATAAGCCTATGTTTATGTATACTATGATTGTCTTTATGAATTTGGTGCTAATACTGTTATATGGAATATGGAATAGGTCTTTGAATTATGGACGCGGATATTCTTTAATGGACGACGGCTGAATTATGAATGACGGACCAGACGCTTGTAATGTGACCGTTTGTAAGAAGAAACGGCAAAAACGTGGAAAATATTAGTAGAATGCAAGTCTCTCGTTAACAGAGGGATGTTGGGTTCCCATGTGTAATAAGGAATAGGACCCTATCCGTGGGGTTCCTGGGTGTGAAAAGGACTAGGACCCAACGTCGTGATATGACTGAAATATAGTTGAAAGCGACGTCAAATGATATTCACTCACTCATTGGATACAACAGACAATTGAAGACAAATATTGTTAATAGATGTCCTGTGTTTCCGCTTGTTGTATTATTGTTTGCCTGTAAGTGCCAAGGTTCTGTGAGTTCTAGGTAAAAATGGTCTAGTTCTAGGTAAAAACTTGTCGTGATAGCCTAATGGCGTTGTTAGATGCAAATGTCGCCTAAAGAAAATGACTTGAATGAAAGTTAAGTTCCTTCATTTCATCCACTCCGTCTCTTTATTGGGGAAATCTACGTGAACAATACAACAGTGAACATACAATGAACGTAATCTAAGTAATTGCTGAATTGTATTCAATCCTCCTATCTCATTACCACACAGAGAATAACAATGTCAGTTTAAACACGCTACCATTCACTGTAGTATTGACGATCAAGACACGCATTGTGCGGAGAACAAAACTCTTATTTATATAACATATCGTAATTGTTCAGGTCAATGAGGTCGTCATTATATCAATCTAGTATAAATTGTTCCCAGCACGGATTCACTAAATGTGAGGATATTATATCTGTACATTCAGAAAGCATTTCAGAATTTTGATTGCTTGTGAAACGTTTTACGTGGGGAATGGATGTTTCAGATCCACAAGAGAGTGCGCAGGGTCTCCAAGACAAACTGTCAGGCTACCGGGAACGCACTCGTGCACTGATCTTGGCCAACGAGGGAGTTCGATTCAACCTGTCACCTTGTCTGGATCGAGGAGGTTGGAAAGGATGACCTGGAATGACAACCAAAGCAAATTAATACAATACTGACATATAATTCTATGAGCAGGAATACAGGATTCAGATCTCGGTAGCGTACAATCCCTGAAAAGAAGATCCCTGATCTATGATTTGGATTTACCTGTATTCTTATAGTTATCTTTAACCGAAGTCCAATATAATAGAAAATATATACAAAATTATATAGCCCTAGCTATATCGCGATCAGGCCTGGTCACAGCCACAGTCTGGTCACGACCGGTTCACTCGTGGTAGGGTCCAGCTTCTATCTTCCTTCCCCAGGGCTTCGTGGTAGGGTCCAGCGTCTATCTTCCTTCCCCAGGTCTTCGTCCACTCCCGTATGGATGGACTGTACGTCGTGTTTCGTCTTACACGACCTGGCCCTCCCGTGGTTATGTCCGGCGTGTGTCTTCCTTCCCCCGGTCTTCTTCCCTCGGGTTGTATGGACTTCTCGTCGTCGTCGTGTCTCGTCTTACACGACCTGGCCCCTCCAAGCATTGGTAACTGTCAATGGATGCGGACGGCCTGGGCACGACAGTACTATCACAGTACAAAGGCTTCTACGGCACCGACCCGTCTCTCTTTAACACTGCAGGACTATTCAACTGCACTGCTCACCACAGCAGCAGACGGCACCCCTCGTAGGAATACACCCCCAGGCTTCAGCGACCCCGCTCACGGCGACTCACTCCGCGGCCCCGCTCCAAGGACGAATCATCAAGGCTAGAGTTCACGGCTACACGGTCCACATAGGATCGGACATCGATAACACACGGTGGTTGGGTAGGCACCTGGTCTAGTAACCCTCTTCCTATACTACTGTATGGTCACCTGGTATAGGAACCCTCTCTCTATACTACTGTATGGTCACCTGGTATAGGAACCCTCTCTCTATACTACTGCATGGTCATCCGCAATAGATGGGCATCTGGTCAAGGATTCCCCCTTTATATACTACTGTATGAGACAGTATTAATCTATGATTGACCGTGAATTACTCAACGTATGTACAGGGTGGTGAGAGACCGTATACTTATGGGGGCGTGAATGGATAATCGTTTATGGTACGATTTACTGGGTAGGTGTATATTTATCAAGCTCTAGACCTGAGCCTATAGCTTGTGAGTGTTAGCGTGAATGTATTTCAACCCGTAGGTTGTGTGTTTAAGTACGTGTGTGCATGGATAATTGTTTATGTAGGAACTGTGTATGATTTGGTTTAGCTGTACCCTCTTTACAGAGACGAGCGTCTCCTACCGGATACAGCTTAATCGATACCATTAACCACAGGGCCGTACTAGCACAACTGTTCAATACTGTTGAGTCAAGTAGAGATGCGGCTAAGGTATGGCCATGCTATCAACACTAACGCCGTTAGTTAATTCCCAGAGCTAAACCTGCACGTCTGTGCTGTACGGACGAGGATCAGGTAGAGATAGAAATAACCGTCAACGATAAGTGTCTATACCCTATCTCCCAGTGCAATACCCGCACAACTGTGCATTACGGTTGAGACAGGTAGAGATCGGAGTAGAGTAAACACAGCCCGGACGTGTGAATGTAAGTGAGTGTAAATGTATGCTATGATGTTATAGGATTCGGCGGCGGCACTTCTTCAATTCGGCGGCCTGATCACGGCCCTTCTCCGGCCCGGCAATGTATTGGATTTCTTCTCCCCAATACAATTGTGCGTGTTCTCACCTCGAAGTTTCTGCTGGTCTGCCTCGTTTCCGCGGGAGCCTAGCTTATATAGGGCTACCGCTCTTCTGTCGATAAAGGTAGAAACAGAACGTTCTCCTGCAGGTAGAAACAAGTCGACGATGCCAGCGCCCTCTTTATTGTCAAATAATCACACTTCCCTCCGATCAGTTTATCTGGACTTCGCTGGATAAATATGGCTATGGAGGAACAAACCATAATTCATAACGGACGTAACTGGTAAATCTCAGCTTCCAACTCTCTCTGGTTAATTCATACGACGACCGTAAAGTTCACTGTTCCTCATCTGCATATTCCCAATGTTGGCTTCCGGATTCCTGACTGACGTCATCTACAGCGAAGCAAGCGAGCTCACCAGCGTTCCTTTTCGCCGTCCCGACTGATCGTTTGAGATAACTTCACCGGGATTTCGAGGCATTGTCTGTCTCCCGGATTATTATAGTTCATTCTAGGAAAATTACAGCGTTGAATTCCATCAGGTAAGTGAACCGCACACATAAACACAATGTTACTTTCGGTTTCACATTAGTCACGTGTCAAAACACCAGCTGTGATTTATTAAAGGGGATCCCAAGGGGTCGTTTGCATTCTGCACTTTCGTTACACTACCCCCGCCTTCGAAGAACATGACGCCCTCGTCATGGCTCTCGTCACGCTACCAGCAGCACGGGCATGCAGAACAGAACATATGTACAACGTATATACAACAGAATTACAGGACGACGGTCCTGTTGACTTCCTGGCGAAGTCGTCGTCACCTGAAATGGACATCAGGTCCACAGCAGGCCACAGCTGTCTCTTGCTGGAGTCAGGCATCATGCATCTGAGGCAGTAAAGCCTCGGGATCGCCCATCATGTGTTCGTCGCCCACAGGAGTACTTGAAGGTCGGCCCTGCACCACAGGTCATCCCTGGACGATCGCGGTCATCAACCATATTTCTCCGACCGTACGGTCGTGCATCCCCTGTCCACTGACAGGCTAAAACGTAGTCATTAAAGCGCCTCGGTCGCTGGACACGACGTCCGCGAGTCGTCCGTGGAGGACTCCACGTCTCCGGCAAGGCCATCTGCTCTTCCGGAAGAGGCGACTCAACTTCAGTCGGAAGAGGCGACTTCACGATTAGTGGTGGAAATATACAGGTAAACCTGATCACCAGGCTTGTATTTGTGAGGAAAAGCTCTCGTATCGTAGATACGTTTCTGCCGCCTCAAGCTTTTGCTCGTAGTCTCTCGGGCAAACTCGTGTATCTCGGCCATCTCATCTCGGAGATCTTCGACCCACTGTGTCGGCTCTACCTGCTGTTTCGGAGGTGCACCCAAAGTCAAGTGCGACGGCAAGGCGATTTCCCTCCCAAACACCATCATGTTTGGGGAATATCCCGTTGTCTCATGAACGGTCGCACGGTACGACATCAGCACCAACAGGATGTGAAGATCCCAGTCGTCCGGGTGACGGTCAATGCTGGCATGCAACATCTGGGCTAAGGTCCGGTTAAACCGTTCAATCATGCCGTTCGACTGGGGGCGGTAAGGCGTAGTCCTCGTCTTCCTCATCCCGAGTATGCGGCACATTCCCCGGAATACTCTGCTTTCAAACTGACGTCCCTGGTCAGAGTGGATGGCCATTGGTACGCCAAATCTGGTCACGAAGTGGTCCACGACAGCTTGGGCAACCGTCGTGGCTTCCTGATTGGGTAAGGCCACAGCTTCCACCCAACGGGTGAAATAGTCTCCAATGACGACTACGTATCGGTTTCCCCGACAGGTTTCTGCCAATGGCCCGAGAATATCAACAGCCGCTCTGCCTCCTGGACTTCCAGTCATTTGACCGCGATGAGGACCTCTGGGCTTCCGTCCCGCCAACTTCCTGCGGTTACACACGTCGCAACTCCGGCACCATTGCCGAACATCGGTCTGTAGACCAGGCCACATGTAAGCCTGTCTCACTTTTGCCAAGGTTTTCTTCACTCCAAGGTGACCACCGGTTACACTGTCATGACACTCTTTCAACACTTCACGTCTGAGGGAGCGAGGGACCACCAGAAGCCGTCGTTTCACTTCTCCCCGAGCATTCACCCATCTCCGCACAAGCAAGGATCCGTTCATCTCCAGTAAATCGAAGGCACCCCACAGAGTTTTAGTTACTGGCCCATATTGACTGATGTCCTCTCTGGCTGGTCGACTGCCCTTCTTCACCCACTCTATAACAGGCTGCAAGTCCGGGTCCGCGGCCTGAGCTTGGCTGAAATCTGCCGTTGGCGGCACTATCTCCGTAACACGGACAGCCTCCTGGCCTTCAGAACCTGATCGTCCACACTGCTTACACGGGATTCGGCTCATGGCGTCAGCATTTCCGTGCTTTCGTCCGGGCCGATGCTGAATTTCAAAGTCGTAGACTCCGAGGGCCTGTATCCAGCGAGCCAACTGTCCCTCCGGTTCTTTAAACCGCATTAACCACCTCAGGGACCCATGGTCAGTGCGCAACAGGAATTTTCGGCCGAACAGATAATGCCGGAAGTACTTTACAAAGTACACAACAGCCAGAAGTTCCCGTCTAGTCACACAGTAGGCACGTTCGGTTTTGGACAACACCCTGCTGGCATAGGCTACGACCTTTTCTTCTCCGTTGATCTCCTGGGACAACACGGCCCCAATGCCGAAATTGCTGGCATCTGTGTCCAGGATAAAGGGCTGTCGGAAATCCGGCATCATCAACATAGGTGCGGTCGTCAGTTTCTGTCTTAGGTGGTCAAACGCCGTCTGGGCTATATCATCCCACAGAAATACCGCCTTTTTCTCCATCAGTCTATGTAGAGGAGATGCTACAGTTGCAAAGTCTCGTATAAAACGCCGGTAGTACCCACACAGGCCGAGAAAACTTCTGACCTCCGTTTGGGAGACAGGCGTCGGTCACTCTCGTACAGCCCGAATCTTCTCCGGATCGGTACCAATCCCGTCTTGTGTCACTATATGACCAAGGTAGAGGACTTGTCGTTTCCCGATGACACATTTCGAGGGCTTCAATTTAAGGCCGTGTTGTTGCAGTCTCTGGAAGACTTCCTCCAGTCGTTGGATCATCTCCTCGAAGGTACGTCCAAAAACTATTATGTCGTCGAGATACACCAAGCAAGTCTCGTAATGGAGACCTGCCAAAACTGCCTCCATTAATCGCTCGAAGGTTCCTGGAGCATTACAAAGCCCGAATGTCATGGCCCGGAATTGGTACAGGCCCCGTCGAGTGGCAAAGGCGGTTTTACATCTGTCTTCCGGGGCCACCTCGACCTGCCAGTACCCTGATATTAGGTCGAGCGTACTCCACTAGCAGGCACCAGACAGAGAATCCAGGGACTCGTCGATTCTCGGCAGGGGATAGGCATCTTTCTCCGTCACTTTGTTGAGGGCCCGGTAATCGACACAGAATCGCATTTTCCCATCCTTCTTCCGTACTAGGACGACCGGTGCGGACCAAGGCCCATTGGATGGCTCGATGACTCCCCGCTTCAGCATGTCTTCGACCTGGTCGTCTATTATTTCACGAGCATGAAGGGGTGGACGTCGTGGAGGAATCCGGATCGGGGGCGCATTCCCTGTCTTGATGTGATGTTGCACCATCGTTGTTCGCCCCAAATCACTGTCATCCTTGGCGAACAGATGGTTGAAACGAGTGACAAGGTCTTCTACCGCCAAAGCTCGCTCGACTTCTAATCCCTCACTGGACTGTTGAACTAAGGCCCGTAGATGCTGTGGACATCTTGGGGTTGGCACCGTTGCTTCACCAGAGGCTGGACTATTCTGGTTCAGAGGCTCTGCAGTACGTGGAGCTGAATTATCCACTACCTCCACTTCAGTCAGACTACCACACAGGGTGCCTGCTTGTACTACGGCGGGGTCAGTGGACAGGTTAAGGAACCGCAGGGTAACTTCATGGTCACGGTCAACTTCGGCCAGGGCTCTGGCCACCATGGTTCGAGTCTTCTGTGTGAACTCAGTAATATTTTCCACCATTTCGACCTCTCCCGGTAGAGCACCTCGGACTGTCCCCGTCACCACTGCCTCAGCTCCAGCTGGGATAGTGAAAGTCTCCGTTACGGACACCCGATGGCATTCGTGGCTCCCCACGACCTCACACTGGACATATCGGCCGCCATACTTCACCCGGTGCTTCTCCGTATCAATCGCAGTACAGTGGATACTCAGGAAATCATAACCAAGAAGGGCACCCACTGTCAATGATCCAACAATCATCGTTTGAGTCCGGGTAGTCCCATCTATAGTGATCTTAAAGTCTGCTTCACCTTGTAGTGGCATAGATGTACCATCAGCCATACGAATGGACGCGAAAGAGGGACTTCTCAATGCCGGCCTAAGTCGGGGACTTAGCTGGTTGTACACCCGCACGTTCAGAAGAGAAACTGATGCACCTGTGTCGACGCAGCACCACAATCCTACGGATCCCATCTTGGCCGGGAGATACAATCTGGCCTCACCAGAGTTATTCACCGTAGGAGGTTTCGGTGGAGGTTTCGGTTGTCCTGGGGGTGGATGATCATCTGGCCTGCGCAACTCTGGACAGTTCGCACGGTAATGCCCGTCTTTTCCGCATGACCAGCACCCTGATGTTCGATCATGGCTGCCGTATGGTTGTCCTCGCCCCCGTCCATGCCCCCATCTTGACTGGTACCGTCGTGGCCATTGCTGTCTCTGTGGTTCACTGTTCCGCTGAATCGTCTCCTTTAACATCTTGTTTTCTTCTCTTAACCTTTGATTCTCCGTTTCATCCTCTTCGGTGGATGCGGTTGCCTCGTCATCCTTCTCCATGGCTGTTGACTTGGCTGTCGCCCAGGGTTTCCTACGCTGGGAGATCTTGAATGCTTCCAGCTCCACGGCCGCATGTACCGCCGCATCCAAGGTTTTAGGTCTTGTCTGACAGACTTGAAATCTCATCTCATCACTGATGGAATCCAGGAACTGATCCTTGGCTAGGGTATCTTGAATGTCGTCCCCGGCATCAGGATAAGCCAGCTGTGTCAGGCGGATCAATGCCTGAGCTAGGCCCGGAAGATCTTCATCCCTCTCGCGGTGTCTAGACCTCAGCTGCGACTTGTGCAGGTCCATCTGATTCGGAGGAGCGAATCGCTTCTCCAGGGCTTCCTTCAGACGGTCGTAGTCGGTACTGCCCGGTGCAGACTTAAGACTGGTTAATACTTGTTGAGCTGACCCCCGTAAGGCGACGGCTAGGTATTGACCCTGTTGTTGGTATGTCCACCCATTTATCACGGCGCAGTGCCCGAAGTGAGCCAAATAGTCTCGCCACGGCGTGGTACCATCGTAGGTAGCGGCCTTCACCATCGTCGTCTTCGGCTGACTAGGCTCCGCCCTGGGTGTCGACGTCTGTAACGGCTGATCACTCATCATGGCAGGTGGTTCATTTTGACTTCTTCTTGGCGGCGACCCGTCGGACCTCGGCGTCGTCCCAGATACGGCTTCATCTCGACCCCGTCGCGGCGTCTCAGTGGTTTGGAGCCCTCCTTCCAGCCCGGCTGGACCAGAATAGCTGCTATCTTCACTATTCATTTGAGTCATCTCGATTTGATTTCTCAGTATCGTGGACATCTGTCCCATCATGGAGGCCACCGATGTACACAAAACGTTGATGGCGTCACGCTGGTCTTCTACCTCTCGTCTCAGATCAACGTCGGGCCGTTCATCTACTGGCTCACGCCCGCTCAGTCTATCTTCGATAGCCGTCTCCGCTGAAGGTCGTGGAGTCAGATCGGCTGGTGGTGCCAACAGCACCGATTCTAGTTCCTGTGTGGACAAATCAAGAAGATTTTCATAACCCAGTGTAGCTGTAGTAGATCGCCCGGAACCTACACCTCTTCTCGTCTCACGTCGTTCCCGAGGACTCGGCGTCGTGGAGAATTCATGGTTGTCTGATCCGGATCCATGCTATCCGCCAGGCTTGGTCTCCTTTCCTTCGTCTCCCAGATGTTGGCCATCCCACCGCTACCACCAGTTGAAACGTTTTACGTGGGGAATGGATGTTTCAGATCCACAAGAGAGTGCGCAGGGTCTCCAAGACAAACTGTCAGGCTACCGGGAACGCACTCGTGCACTGATCTTGGCCAACGAGGGAGTTCGATTCAACCTGTCACCTTGTCTGGATCGAGGAGGTTGGAAAGGATGACCTGGAATGACAACCAAAGCAAATTAATACAATACTGACATATAATTCTATGAGCAGGAATACAGGATTCAGATCTCGGTAGCGTACAATCCCTGAAAAGAAGATCCCTGATCTATGATTTGGATTTACCTGCATTCTTATAGTTATCTTTAACCGAAGTCCAATATAATAGAAAATATATACAAAATTATATAGCCCTAGCTATATCGCGATCAGGCCTGGTCACAGCCACAGTCTGGTCACGACCGGTTCACTCGTGGTAGGGTCCAGCTTCTATCTTCCTTCCCCAGGGCTTCGTGGTAGGGTCCAGCGTCTATCTTCCTTCCCCAGGTCTTCGTCCACTCCCGTATGGATGGACTGTACGTCGTGTTTCGTCTTACACGAACTGGCCCTCCCGTGGTTATGTCCGGCGTGTGTCTTCCTTCCCCCGGTCTTCTTCCCTCGGGTTGTATGGACTTCCCGTCGTCGTCGTGTCTCGTCTTACACGACCTGGCCCCTCCAAGCATTAGTAACTGTCAATGGATGCGGCCGGCCTGGGCACGACAGTACTACCACAGTACAAAGGCTTCTACGGCACCGACCCGTCTCTCTTTAACACTGCAGGACTATTCAACTGCACTGCTCAACACAGCAGCAGACGGCACCCCTCGTAGGAATACACCCCCAGGCTTCAGCGACCCCGCTCACGGCGACTCACTCCGCGGCCCCGCTCTAAGGTCGAATCATCAAGGCTAGAGTTCACGGCTACACGGTCCACATAGGATCGGACATCGATAACACACGGTGGATGGGTAGGCACCTGGTCTAGTAACCCTCTTCCTATACTACTGTATGGTCACCTGGTATAGGAACCTTCTATCTATACTACTGTATGGTCACCTGGTATAGGCACCCTCTCTCTATACTACTGCATGGTCATCCGCAATAGATGGGCATCTGGTCAAGGATTCCCCCTTTATATACTACTGTATGAGACAGTATTAATCTATGATTGACCGTGAATTACTCAATGTATGTACAGGGTGGTGAGAGACCGTACACTTATGGGGGCGTGAATGGATAATCGTTTATGGTACCATTTACTGGGTAGGTGTATATTTATCAAGCTCTAGACCTGAGCCTATAGCTTGTGAGTGTTAGCGTGAATGTATTGCAACTGGAGTTTTTCTGTTCATTACAGCAGACAGCCAAATGAAATGTTAATTTCTTCGAAATTATAATTATTAATTATTATAAACTGATAATGCATTTTATCTTTGACTTAGAAACCTGCGTCTAAGGCCCTCGAAGACGGATGATTAATTAATTACATATCGGTATTCTAGAAAAATACAGAATAAAACACCTTGCCTATGTAGTATATACTGGGCAATGCCTTTACCGTATTATGGTAATACGGAGAATATTTCCACCGCGGTGATAATATTTCCTCCTCGGTGGAAATAGCTAGTTTCCTCCGCGGGTGAACTTTTTCCACATCCGTGATACTATTTCCACCACAGGGATAATTATTTACCATGTTGTCCAATGATTTTCGGCGATTCTAAAAAATTTCTTGTATTTTCTCAGTTATTTTCTGATCTTTCGCTCTGGATTTCCTACATTTTCTCTCCAAAACAATTTGAGCTGTGACTTGACGTTTTCGATGTATCTGAGTATATGTATTCAGCGTTTCTTCTGCTATTCATCCAAAACATTGCTTGAATTGCAGAAAAACCCCGTCAGTGAATTCTCCGAAACTTGATGTATTTTTATGTGAAATACAAAGAAAACACATATCTCCGTTTTGGGCCACCATACAAATTCGTGTTGAATTACATGAGATATCTAGGATTACAAGGGTGCGCTTGGTGTATGTGTAGATAGTTGTCCACAGTGGAGTTGCATAATAGAACGGCATATATAGATTTTCCGCAATATACCTTAATTTTTTCCAACAATTGCGTCAACAAATGCCGCTCGTGGTTGGTTACTTCTCACAACTACGCAAGGAAATATTAAGGTTGTAGTTTACTGTTTCAATGCCACCTGCACCTAAGCGATGTCGGCAAGGTTTTGGTTTGAGACCTACCATTATACTGGACAAAAGACTGGAAACACAACTTGCAGCAGATCCTTTGTAAATCATATTTGGTGAGTGTTACACCAAATCCTTGTCGCAATATGAATAGTACGGACTTAAATGTACAAAGTTTCTCCATGGAATGCGAGGCTAAATTCGGCATATTTACTCAATTACATATTTGTCATTTTATTTGTTCAGATACAACTGTCACACAATAGTGTGTTCGGATTCAATGAAAACTGTGACACGGATGCAGGTCTTCTAGTGTCTAAGCTATTTGACCAAAATGAGGGTCCTAAATATAAACGATTAGTGACACATGATTTTCGCATCAATAAATCATACAGTGCACTATACCGGTACTACGAGTGGAATTGGCGCAAGACTGAAATAACGGTACTATAATTTTACCTACAGGCGTCTAGTCCGTCACTCAATATATAAAACCGGATACATTTTGGCTGGACTGATCAGTGTCCGGGATAATGAGAACAGAGGGGGGTCTCGCGTCCTGGCACATGTAGACACTGTCGTGATATGACTGGAAAATTGTTGAAAAGACGTTAAATTCTCCTTACTCGCCCACTCAGTCAATGTGTACATGTTTCATGCACGAGCAGTCCTTAATGTCGAAGTTCAACGAAATCGGTGGTTCGTCTAGCTCTTTTGACGATGGAAGCTAGAGGATCATGGGTAAATTCAAATGGCGGCCATGAGAATTGGACTGAAAAGTTTCGTTTCTGCTGTTTTCTTCAAAATGTTTGCGTTTTTGCAGAAGTTCCAAAAATCATTTTATTTCAGAACCAAATCATTTCCTAATTTATTATGCAACTTTCCCGGAAAGAAATGGCATGAATACACAAAATTAGGACAATCTAACCTAAATTTCGACAAAAAAGGATTTTAGAAAATGACGTTACTCTGACATCAGCTTAGATTGTTTTTGCACTTTCTGTTAGAGCTTGATCTCGAGATATATTGTGGGAAGTTTCAGCTCGCTAGTCCAATAGTCCGTGAGCTACTAGGGTCACCTTGCACCCCTCCCCCCCCCCCCCCCACACACACACACACTACAGAGCGAAACTATGTTTTTATGTACATTAGGACACGTCAAATAAGAAACAAGTTAAGAAACAGTGCGTCGGGTGAGGTGTCAAAGTGAAGCCCTCGGTGTGTAGACCACGACTTGAGGGATGTCCACTTCATCTGTGACGTCATTGGTGACGTCATCAGTAGGAGTAGTAGCCAAAGTGGGCATTTTGGAGGTGTGAAGGCAGGTGTTTGGGGTAGAGATGGGCCATCCGTGGTCCAAATGGACAGTGTTGGGTGTCATCTTGTAGCTCTCTGCATGTAGACGATGAATGGTATGGTTTTTGTTGAAAGTCGCATCGTGCAACTCATGCGCCGTTGGGTAGTATTAACGAAATATGTCATTTTGGGCGTGGGCAATGACATGTTTGGGCAATCAAGGGACCCATGTTTGGTCCAAATGGACCGGTTGGGGTATCCTAGTGAAGCTTTCATGGGGTGGAGTCAGACGGGCGTGTTTTTTATTGAAAGTCGCGCCAATCTGCGCATGCGCAGTTGGGTGTAGCGAGTAAAGTGGTCATCCTTGAGGTGCGCAGGTGTATATTTGAGAGATTGAGATTCTATTTCTCATCCAAAGATGGATTGTAGGGTGTCATCTTGAAGCTCTCGCGGTGTAGACCACGACTTGAGGGAATTTCATGTCATCTGTGACGTCATTGGTGAGTCATCAGTACGAGTGGTAAGGAAAGCGGTCATTTTAGGGTTCGTAGGGTTGTGTTTGAGAGACTGAGGGACCATTCGTGGTCCGAATGGGACGTGTGGTCATCATATCGAAGCTTTCATGGTACAGCGTCCGATTGGTCTGGTGTGTCGTGGAAGTAGGGGATATGGCTAGCATGCGCAGACAGGAAATAGTGGAAAAGGTGCACTGGAATGAAATTTTAGCCTCGAGGTGGATCATCCGTGGTCCGGATGGGTCGTGTGGGGTTTCGTAGTGAAGGGCTCGTGGGACAGCATCGGATTGGACTGGTGTGTAGCCCAGTATCATCGTTCTGCGCATGCGCAGTCAGGCAGTAGTATAGGGCTCTTATCCGACCAGAAGACGCCATTTGAGAAACTACAGAGCTCGGAGCTCTTGTAGCTCGGAGCTCTTGGAGTCGGAGCTTGGAGCTCTCGGAGCTTGGAGCTCGGAAGTGACGTCATTGCACACATGCGCACACATCTGTGGTGCACCCTGTACATTATAGCCCGTAGGGCATAAGGTACACCAGGGTGCAGGTGCATGCGTGCGATGACGTCACTTCCGAGCTCCGAGCTCTCAACCGATTCATCCCACAGCTCCGAGCTCTATAGTTTCTGAAATTGCGGATTCTGATTGGACAAGAGCTCTATACTACTGCCAGACTGCGCAGAACGATGATACTGGGCTACACACCAGTCCAATCCGACGCTACCCCACGAGCCCTTCAATACAAAACTCAATATGACTCATTCGGACCACGGACGGTCCACCTCGAGGCTAAAATTCCATTCAAGTGCCTCTTTTCCAATATTTCTTGTCTGCGCATGCACGCCATATGCCCTACTTCCACGACACGCCAGACCAGTCGGACGCTGCCCCACGAAAGCTTCAATATGATACCCCACACATCCCATTCGGACCAAGAATGGTCCCTCCGTCTCTCAAACACACCCCTACGCACCCCTAAGATGGCCGCTTTCGCTACCACTCGTACTGATGACGTCACCAATGACGTCACAGAAGACAAGAAATCCTTCAAAGTAGTGGTCTACACCACGAGATGACACCCTACACTCCATCTTTGGATGAGATATAGAATCTCAATCTCTCCAATATACTCCTGTGCACCTCAAGAATGACCACTCTACTTACTACACCCCAACTGCGCATGCGCAATTTGGCGCGATTTCCAATAAGTCTGACTCTACCCCACGAAAGCTTCACTAGGATACCCCTTCACGGCATCTAGCCTCACATTCTTACGTTTACGGGTTGTCGACTTTTCCGAAGTATGAGGGCGAGAGTGAGTGAATAGTAGGGTTTAACGTCCCTTTCATCAATTTTCCAGTCATATCAGGACGAGGAAGGTTAGAAGCGGGGGGGCCTACTTGTGACAGAATATTCCTGATCCTATCATTTTATAATGCTGTCCCACCCAGTCACAATATATTGACACCGAGCTAACCAGTCCTTGTTCTATCCACTTAATGCTGAGCGTAAGCCAGGAAGGCAACATGTGTCAGTTTTCAGGTCTTTGGTATGACCTGGCCGGTACCGGTATCTCCCTCTTACGAGGCCGACGCTCTTACCATTAGGCCACCACAGTGTGGTCTGTTGGCAAGAGTGAGTGAGTTAGTAGAATTTTAACTTCGCTTTAAACATTTTCCAGGCAAATCACGACTACCCAGTCGCATTATTCTGATCAACCAGTTCTTGATCTATCCTGTTACTGCTGAGCGCCAAGCGTAATTCTTTTGAGAATGCGAGAATGCGAAGGATATTGTATAAAATCTGCTGAATTTGACTGAACCTAAAATAACCCATTATCCACACCATGCCACGGCATCTGACTTGATAATAGATCTTACACCCAAATATGGCCCATAATGCTAGTGGTTGCAACCGTCTTCCATAAGCTTGTCCACTTCCTTTTTTCCAATTTCTCATTCACGCAACATTAGTGTTTCCAGTCAGTGGTGTTTACTACATGTACATGTAGGTGATTCGCGTCTTTCATAGGTTTTCACAGAAGACATTGTTATACAGTGGAAGCACCATCTACGACAATGGAAATGGAGTTTTGGTTTATCTTGATATATCTACAAATGCTTGCTTGGCGTGGCAATGAATTGTCACCAGTCTATACGACTTCCACGACATATTCGGTTGACACTAACGGCATGGATATAGATAGCCAAAGTAATTCGGATAGGGTTAACGCCCCTGAACATGATCGGAGTGTGAGGGGGGACTTGTCCAATAAGCGAGTACATCCGTACCTCCTGAATGTGTTCACCGAGATGACAAGAGAGGATCAAAGAGGCGGACAAAGAAACATCGAGCAAATCACTCAGACAGTTAGAGGCATCCCTGCTATCCCAACGTCACACGGTAACATAATTCTCTTATGTCTTGATCCGTTTCTCTAATCCGACACAGGTAAGGTGTACACGGCAGGTAGTTAATTATGTCCTTCATTTAACGCTATGCGGACTTCCTGGGTTGCTCACTGGTCCGTGAGTTGGTGTTACATCAGGAACGAATTCTTTGCCTGACACCACTGGCCTAAGAAAGAGTTCTTTCTGCTTGACTGGAATTAAGGGACTGTACCATGCAGTAAATTGTTTTGTGGCAACGATTTAGTGTAAATCACGAAATATAATTGACAAATGATCTGCTTCAAGTTGTATTGTCATTCTTTTGTCAAGGTTTCACTCTTTCAGTTGAGGTCTTATATTACACCAAAGCCTTGCTTGTTTTGTTTTAATCCTTTTGCTACCACCATGGGAAAGATTTGAATATCTTTAAATAAACAAAGCATATCAATCTGAAATTTCATATATCTGTTCTTCAGGCTGCTGTGCAATATTTATCAAAAACTGATCAATATTTCTCATAAAAACATTTCTAAAATTTGTACATTTTTTGTACATTAGATCTCTGTTTTGAGGTTGGCAGGGACAAATGGGCTCTTATTACCAATTTGAAATCATTTGCAAGATATCAAGTTCGGCAAAGATCATATCTTCCCACATTCTATTTATAGCCATAGTTCATGAGCAATAACGTTTTGCCAAATTTGGATATTTGGAAATAATGACAAATAGGATCGCCTTGGTAGTCCTAAAATTTTACTGGCAAGGAATGTTGAGGAATATTTATTGATAAAAGAAGGACATTGTATGCCGAAAATTAACAACTATAACGCATATGTTTTATAACGCATTTTTCTTCAAATAGTGTTTAGTTTGATAATATTGCATCGAAACAGCCTAAATTATTTCTTTGCTAAGTTTCATCTCACTATGATTAGTTGATTTGGGGATAATCAAAATTGTGCAAGCGAATAAGTAACGACAAAAACAACATGAATGGTCCTGTCCTTTAAGGCTCAACTCAAATGGCATGGGTGTTATTGTAATGGATTTTATATTAGTCTTAAAGAATTGCAACATCTCATAACATGACTTGCAACGGAGAAATTTGTTTTTATTATTAAGGGTCTTCTCACTGTGTTTATTTGGGCAATATGAAAAATAATTTTTAAACTTTTTCGAATTTTGGTTCACCAAATATCAATTTTGATAATTGGTATTTTTTAGATAGATCTCTAGATAATACAATGACGGCCTTTATGGCACCCAGTTTGCAGTAATATTCAAAAATGTATATTTCATGAAAAGATTTTTAACATCGGAACTCGCCATATTATGTAGACGGGCAAAATCAATATCACTCAACAGATTTTGAGGTAAACTGAAAATTTTAATATAGCCCTTAACATAATGGTCTCCTTTTTGTTACTGGAAGAGCTACTTGAAGGTTCAAATTTCAGAACTGATTTAGCAAAAATTTTCAAAATTTCTCCAAAAAGTCTAAATTATTGTTCAAAGACATATTTTTCAAATACAGTCATTTTTACAGTCGGAACACCCTTAATGATACACGCAGAAAGTTTCAGATCTCTATTGCAAGTCAATTATGAGATATTGCAATTTTCAAAACTATCAAATTTATTACAACAATACCTGTCCCTCTTGATTGGTAGCAGCACAAATCCTGTGACACGTATCAGTACATGTTTAAGTGAGAATTGTCTATTTTGTTCTTCGTGTACTGGGGTCTCCAGTATTCAGGCCAAATAAAAAAATCAGATCATTCATTGCATTGGCTCGTATGTGACGGGGCAGATATGTAAACGGGGCAGATATGTGACGTAAAGCTCAGAGCAGCATGCAGGCATCAGACCAAATACACGGTGAATCGAGTCAACCTGCTAAAGGTAATTATTACGATTTGCCGGGACGTTCTCTGTAGAACATCCCTACTTTCCGCGTATCATAAAACTTCACATCAGTCTGTTAAAACAAGATGGCGGGCAGCGGGAGTAGTGTATAGAAGGGGTATCGGGCCAAATTTCACCCGGATGTAGAGGTCATTTGAGGAAGATTTGAGGAGGAGAGGTCAATGACGTCACAACTTCCGATGGTGGCGCCATCTGTACACGCAAGGGAGACAACTCGATGTGCTTGTACATTCCAGGATAATTATGTAATTAAGGATACAGAGGCCTTTGGTACATAGTAAAATCCCGTTCCCTCGAAATGTGGGACAGACAGTAAGTGAAATTTCTCCATTGGTATTTCAGCTAGTACATGTCTAGACTTGTGGGTGTATGTACTGGGGTTTAGGCGGCCATGTTGGAAAATGGCTGTGTTTTTAGGCGGCCATGTTTTAAAATGGCTGTGTTTTTAGGCGGCCATGTTTTAAAATGGCTGTGTTTTTAGGCGGCCATGTTTTAAAATGGCTGTGTTTTTAGGCGGCCATGTTTTAAAATGGCTGTGTTTTTAGGCGGCCATGTTTTAAAATGGCTGTGTTTTTAGGCGGCCATGTTTTAAAATGGCTGTGTTTTTAGGCGGCCATGTTTTAAAATGGCTGTGTTTTTAGGCGGCCATGTTTTAAAATGGCTGTGTTTTTAGGCGGCCATCTTTTAAAATGGCTGTGTTTTTAGGCGGCCATGTTTTAAAATGGCTGTGTTTTTAGGCGGCCATCTTTTAAAATGGCTGTGTTTTTAGGCGGCCATGTTTTAAAATGTGGACCGATGGGGTCGAGTGAGGTATCAAAGTGAAGCCTATGTGAGGGGGCATCTAATGGGCTGGGTGTGGGGTTGAAATATCGCCATTCTGCGCATGCGCGGTGGCCCAAGGGTATGCAAATAGCGGTTTTGGAGCTAGGGGAGTTACTAATGGTCCGATGGGGTCATATGAGGTATCCATGTGAAGCATTCGTGAAGGGGCATCTGATGGGCTGGGTGTGGGGTTGAAATACCGGCATTCTGCGCATGCGCGGTGGCCGAAGGGTATGGACATAGACGTTTTGGGAGCTAGGGGAGCCCCTAATGGGCCGATGGGGTCGAGTGAGGTATCAAAGTGAAGCATTCGTGAAGGGGCATCTGATGGGCTGGGTGTGGGGTTGAAATAGCGGCATTCTGCGCATGCGCGGTGGCCCAAGGGTATGCAAATGGACGTTTTGGGAGCTAGGGGAGCCCCTAATGGGCCGATGGAGTTGTATGAGGTATCAAAGTGAAGCCTATGTGAAGGGGCATCTGGTGGGCTGGGTGTGGGGTTGAAATATCGGCATTCTGCGCATGCGCAAACGCAATGCGAAGCGCTCGTCCAATCAGAAGCGAGTATCTCAAATCCGTCACAGAGCTCTCAGCCAATCAGAAGCGAGTATTTTGACCCGGTGCATTATGGGACATATCCAAGATGGCGGCACGTATGTTCAAGATGGCGGCACATCCGGTGTCGAAAACTGGCCATTTTGTCGGGATGTATCTGACGTCCGCGCCTACATCTGGGTTCTTGTACACCCGGGTAATGTTTTCTGGACATGGATGGGTTACCTTTGGCTCCATTCTAGGCCACTGATTGGCTAATACGGTGTTCAAAGTCAGTTTCATGCATTATGCTCATAGAACTTATAGCAACGTCCGCCAACGCCAAGCTTAACGCTTCAACGCCCTGGTGAAATAGCTCAGAAGTTCTGATTTTCTAGATATTCCATGGAATTTTCACTAATTTTTCGAAATGCAGTGACGCCCGTCGACGCCCGTCGTTACGCCTTAACGCTCTAACATAACGCATTGACGCCATGATATAGACCGGAGATATTCCATGGAATTGTCACTAATTCTTCGAAATGCAGTGACGCCCGTCGACGCCCGTCGTTGCGCCTTAACGCTCTAACATAACGCCTTGACGCCATGATATAGACCGGAGAGAGAACAACAACAACAACAACGATGACACATGAGAGAACAACAACAACAAGAAGTTTTTTCATATAGTTTATTTTCCCCAATGTTACAGCATACCCACGCTGGGGGAGCCGCGTTGGGTATGTTTACAACTCAAAAAGACTCTTGCCCAATCAGAGGCCACCATTTGCATCTGTCATATTCGTTCCTGTCCGTTAGATGTATTCTTGTCCAATCAGAAGTCGCCATTTCAGCAAGTTCCATCTTCGACCATGTTCGCTCTGAACCGTTTATTCTAATCATCGTCGGTGGAAACCTTTACACCGCGCGCGCCGGGGTCAAAGGTCAGTTCCGGTCACCTTTAGCGACGTACACCAATCAGAAGCGAGTATTTCAAATCCGTCACAGAGCTCTCGTCCAATCAGAAGCGAGTATTTTGACCCGGTGCATTATGGGACATATCCAAGATGGCGGTTCCAAACTGGCGGATCCAACATGGCGGCTCCAAAATGGCACAAAAGCAACATTTGTTTGAACGCATCATTAAGCGACGTTAAAGCGTTAAGAAAGTGTGTTAAGACGTTGAGACGGGCGTTAAGGCGTTGAGACGGGCGTTAAGGCGTTGAAACGGGCGTTAAGGCGTAACGACGGGCGTTGACGGGCGTCGCTCCATTTCGATCAATTGGTGTCAATTCCTTGGAAATCAGAGCTTCTGCGCTAATTCACCAGGGCGTTGAAGCGTTAAGCTAAGCGTTGACTGGCGTTACTGTCTATAAAAGCGAGCGTATTTCCAAAAACACGCACAGTCGACGTTCAACCGTCAACATGACTTATACTTGCTCTGAGTGCGAACGCACGTTCACCAGACATTACGATATGATGCGACACCAGAAAACTATACATGGGATTGAAGACTCTGAGGAGTCCGTTGAGGCGGATGCTGATACAGAGACTGCTGAGAGTGTACCGACTGATACCGAAACAGAGATTGCCGAGTCTATCTAGTGATGCGGAGAGCTTGACCTCAGATAGTCAGCATACGTCCGTGGAAAGTGAGGCAGAACCTACCTTCTGGGATCGTATTGTGACAGCAGCTATCAATACTTACGCTGCAGCGATTGAGGACGCCGGAGAGGATAATTTACAACAGACGTACACCCAATGCGCCCCCGCATCAGGAAAACAGCCATGGCGATCTATGAACAGTATACCTTACTACCGCTTGAAATGAAAGGCGACCCCACGCACAGGTCCATCATGAAGACCAAGCGTCACTTGGAAGAGGCTATGGGGCTACCACCCATCGAGGCCCTGGAAAATGCGATCAGAATGCGCAAATAACTGTTTCAGGACATGCTGCCCAAAGAATATCCAGGCCTGTCCGACGTGGCGGTTCCAAAATGGCGGATCCAACATGGCGGCTCCAAAATGGCGGCGTATGTCAGAGCAATAGCACAAAAGCAACATTTGTTTGAACGCATCATTAAACGACGTTAAAGCGTTAAGAAAGTGTGTTAAGGCGTTGAGACGGGCGTTAAGGCGTTGAGACGGGCGTTAAGGCGTTGACGGGCGTCGCTGCATTTCGATGAATTGGTGTCAATTCCATGGAAATCAGAGCTTCTGAGCTAATTCACCAGGGCGTTGAAGCGTTAAGCTAAGCGTTGACGGGCGTTACTGTCTATAAAAGCGAGCGTATTTCCAAAAACACGCACAGTCGACGTTCAACCGTCAACATGACTTATACTTGCTCTGAGTGCGAACGCACGTTCACCAGACATTACGATATGATGCGACACCAAAAAACTATACATGGGATTGAAGACTCTGAGGAGTCCGTTGAGGCGGATGCTGATACAGAGACTGCTGAGAGTGTACCGACTGATACCGACACAGAGATTGCCGAGAGTCTATCTAGTGATGCGGGGAGCTTCACCTCAGATAGTCAGCATACGTCCGTGGAAAGTGAGGCAGAACCTACCTTCTGGGATCGTATTGTGACAGCAGCTATCAATACTTACGCTGCAGCGATTGAGGACGCCGGAGAGGATAATTTACAACAGACGTACACCCAAATGCGCCCCCGCATCAGGAAAACAGCCATGGCGATCTATGAACAGTATACCTTACTACCGCTTGAAATGAAAGGCGATCCCACGCACAGGTCCATCATGAAGACCAAGCGTCACTTGGAAGAGGCTATGGGGCTACCACCCACCGAGGCCCTGGAAAATGCGATCAGAATGCGCAAACAACTGCTTCAGGACATGCTGCCCGAAAAATATCCAGGCCTGTCCGACGATGATTAGAATAAACGGTTCAGAGCGAACATGGTCGAAGATGGAACTTGCTGAAATGGCGACTTCTGATTGGACAAGAATACATCTAACGGACAGGAACGAATATGACAGATGCAAATGCTGGCCTCTGATTGGGCAAGAGTCTTTTTGAGTTGTAAACATACCCAACGCGGCTCCCCCAGCGTGGGTATGCTGTAACATTGGGGAAAATAAACTATATGAAAAAACTTCTTGTTGTTGTTGTTCTCTCATGTGTCATCGTTGTTGTTGTTGTTGTTGTTCTCTCTCCAGTCTATATCATGGCGTCTAAGACGTTATGTTAGAGCGTTAAGGCGTACGACGGGCGTCGACGGGCGTCACTGCATTTCGAAGAATTAGTGACAATTCCATGGAATATCTAGAAAATCAGAACTTCTGAGCTATTTCACCAGGGCGTTGAAGCGTTAAGGTTGGCGTTGGCGGACGTTGCTATAAGTTCTATGAGCATAATGCATGAAACTGACTTTGAACACCGTATTAGCCAATCAGTGGCCTAGAATTGAGCCAAAGGTAACCCATACATGTCCAGAAAACATTACCCGGGTGTACAAGAACCCAGATGTAGGCGCGGACGTCAGATACATCCCGACAAAATGGCCAGTTTTCGACACCGGATGTGCCGCCATCTTGAACATACGTGCCGCCATCTTGGATATGTCCCATAATGCACCGGATCAAAATACTCGCTTCTGATTGGCTGAGAGCTCTGTGACGGATTTGAAATACTCGCTTCTGATTGGACGAGAGCTTCGCATTGCGTCTGCGCATGCGCAGAATGCCGATATTTCAACCCCACACCCAGCCCACCAGGTGCCCCTTCACATAGGCTTCACTTTGATACCTCATACAACTCCATCGGCCCATTAGGGGCTCCCCTAGCTCCCAACACGTCTATTTCCATACCCTTGGGCCACCGCGCATGTGCAGAATGCCGATATTTCAACCCCACACCCAGCCCATCAGATGCCCCTTCACGAATGCTTCACTTTGATACCTCACTCGACCCCATCGGCCCATTAGGGGCTCCCCTAGCTCCCAAAACGTCTGTCCATACACTTCGGCCACCGCGCATGCGCAGAATGCCGCTATTTCAACCCCACACCCAGCCCATCAGATGCCCCTTCACGAATGCTTCACATGGATACCTCATATGACCCCATCGGACCATTAGTAACTCCCCTAGCTCCAAAACCGCTATTTGCATACCCTTGGGCCACCGCGCATGCGCAGAATGCCGATATTTCAACCCCACACCCAGCCCATTAGATGCCCCCTCACATAGGCTTCACTTTGATACCTCACTCGACCCCATCGGTCCACATTTTAAAACATGGCCGCCTAAAAACACAGCCATTTTAAAAGATGGCCGCCTAAAAACACAGCCATTTTAAAAGATGGCCGCCTAAAAACACAGCCATTTTAAAAGATGGCCGCCTAAAAACACAGCCATTTTCCAACACGGCCGCCTAAAAACACAGCCATTTTAAAACATGGCCGCCTAAAAGCACAGCCATTTTAAAACATGGCCGCCTAAAAACACAACCATTTTAAAACATGGCCGCCTAAAAACACAGCCATTTTAAAACATGGCCGCCTAAAAACACAGCCATTTTAAAACATGGCCGCCTAAAAACACAGCCATTTTAAAACATGGCCGCCTAAAAACACAGCCATTTTAAAACATGGCCGCCTGAAAACACAGCCATTTTAAAACATGGCCGCCTAAAAACACAGCCATTTTAAAACATGGCCGCCTAAACCCCAGTACATACACCAACAAGTCTAGACATGTACTAGCTGAAATACCAATGGAGAAATTTCACTTACTGTCTGGCCCACATTTCGAGGGAACGGGATTTTACTATGTACCAAAGGCCTCTGTATCCTTAATTACATAATTATCCTGGAATGTACAAGCACATCGAGTTGTCTCCCTTGCGTGTACAGATGGCGCCACCATCGGAAGTTGTGACGTCATTGACCTCTCCTCCTCAAATCCTCCTCAAATGACCTCTACATCCGGGTGAAATTTGGCCCGATACCCCTTCTATACACTACTAGCGGGCCGATAATGATGAGCTACTGCCGAATATCGGCCCAGTACTTGATCTTTGACATAGATATATGACGTCAGCTCTGTGATTTGCTCTCAGCGCGATTACGTGATTTCCTTGGCAGACGACAAGAAGAAGAGGGCAAACACACTAGAATGGGCGAGTCAGAGAGTTCGCATTTACATTTACAATCGAGCTAACTTAATGAAGAACAGATTTGAAACAGGTAATAACAGTAATAACATGATTTCGTCTGAACGTTATACTTTTATTATTACCAGTTACCGGGACGTTCTCTGTAGGATATCCCTAATTTCGGCGTGTCATAAAACCTCATATCAGACCGATAAAACAACATCGGCGGGCGGCGGGCCGATAATGAGCTGCAGCCGAATATCGGCCCGCTACCTGACCTTTGACACAGTGACGTAAGATCGGTGACTCGCGCTTACCATGGTGATGTAATGCTTTAGCAGACGACAACAAGAAGAGATCACTCTCTGATCTGGTGGAATTAAATGTTTATTTCATCATACAGGATGATATCCTCGTTGTTGTTTTTATTGAAGCTTGTTTTGAAACTGGTAATAATAGTAATAACATGATTTTTTTCGGGACATTATACTTTTTTATTGGCCCTCCATCAATAATTAGCAGCCCGCCATAGTCATTAGCGGCCCTCGGGCCCTTGGCCGCTAATGACTATGTTGGGCTGCTAATTACTGATGTCGGGCCAATAAAAAAGTATAACGCCCTCAAAAATCATGTTATTGTTATATTATCGACCCTCCTTCAATAATGAGCAGCACGCCATATTGTCATTATCGGACCTCAGGCCTTGGGCCGATAATGACTATGTCGGGCCGATAATGACTATGTCGGGCCGATAGAAAAGTATAACGCCCTTTAAAATCATGTTATTGTTATATTTTTCAATGAAATGCGAAATTCCCCTAGCTTAGTAAAGTACAATGATACGGCCATGATACCATGTTGTTCGTATCGTCAAGTGTGAGTGAGTGAGTGAATAGGATTTAACGTCGCTTTCAGCATATATCGCGACGATCCTATCGTCAAATCCGTATTGGTGCTCTGTATTGTATTATGGAAATATATTGTGTCTCTGTCATACTTTGATTGTGGTTGTTCAAATAAGCACCATTATTTTGAATTGTATCTCGGGCATACTTTGATTGTGGCTGTTCATATGAGCACCGTGACGTTCTTGTATTACACGAACGTTGGTCATCGCAGGCACAATCCACGGGAGTAATACCTATGGGCCGTCATAGCTGAGTTGGTAGACCATCGGCGCGTTGAGCCGGGGTCGTGGGTTCGAATCCCGCTGGCGACCTATTTATTCTTTCTCTCTCAAAAATCATTTCATTTGTATACATGCTCAGTGGCGGGCTTTACGCCATATCAAATATCATTTCTTCATTATGAAGCCAGTTGCGCACAAATGCAACACCGTGAGAGATTGTTGGTCATCACAGGAACAATCCACGGGTGTAATACCTATGGGCCGTCATAGCTGAGTTGGTAGAGCATCGGCGCGTTGATGCGGGGTCGTGGATTCGAATCCCGCTGACGACGAGTTTATTCTTTCTCTCTTAAAATCATTTCATATGTGCTCAGTGGTGGGCTTTACGCCATACCAAATATCATTTCTTCATTATAAAGCTAGGTGCGCACAAATGCAACACCGAGAGAGAAGGTTGGTCATCACAGAGACAATCCACGGGTGTAATACCTATGGGTCGTCATAGCTGAGTTGGTAGAGCATCGACGCGTTGATGCGGGGTCGTGGGTTCGAATCCCGCTGACGACCAATTTATTCTTTCTCTCTTAAAATCATTTCATATGTATATATGCTCAGTGGTGGGCTTTATGCCATACCAAATATCATTTCTTCATTATAAAGCCAGGTGCGCACAAATGCAACACCGAGAGAGAAGGTTGGTCATCACAGAGACAATCCACGGGTGTAATACCTATGGGCCGTCATAGCTGAGTTGGTAGAGCATCGGCGCGTTAAGCCGGGGTCGTGCGTTCGAATCCGACCAATTTATTCTTTCTCTCTCAGTGGCGGGATTTACGTCATACCAAATATCATTTCTTCACGATGTTCATACAGCCCCTAACAGAATCGGTTAAGCAGAATGAGACAATGTTACAAGATGTGGCGCCAAAGATGTTTCACACTGCGATCGTATCCGTCAGTGTGGCTGATTAGACATTGGAATTTTTATCAAATCAGCTAATACCCTACTGACTGGAAACCGCTAGATTATTTTATGTTTGTAGAACATACTTTGAAGATGCTCATCTCCTCTCTATTTGAAGAAAGGTCAACTGTTGTTGTGTCCCCGCCCCTCATCAATTATATCCTACTGATGGCAATCTGGTAAAATCAACTAGTACATAGTTATGGCTGGAGGCCTCTAAATCTCATTATTGCTTATTCATTTTTTTTTTTTTTTGCTGAACTTATATTCTCGTACATCTGCACAAGTCCAGGTAATCCCTAAATCCTTGCAGATTGATACACTTGCTCGCGAGGATGATTCCCTTACTGCGCCTACTGACGGAAACGCTCACTCTAATCTAACAAATATACGTTCACAAATGTTTTTAAGGCTGTCCGCTGGTGGTAAATCAAAGTAATTAACTTTTTAAATAATTTGTGTTGTTGCATTCATAATTGTGTAATATGAGGAAGAACAAACAAAAAATAAGTTCGTGTGCAATTCTACTCCATCTGATAACCCAGAAAGGAAGGGAATAGCCCTGGTTTTGAAGCATATTCATGAAAAAGTCATATAAATAGTAATTAACTTTTTCTTAAATTCTAACTGTTTGAAGATAATCACAATGTCTATGAAAAATTTTCAAATTGGTTGCATGTTGCTGCAGGAAATTTTCGGCTTGAAGGCTTTTAAAGGAAATCCCTATCTCTTAACATAGGAAAGGGAGATAACCTAATAGGAAAAAACAGGCAAAATGGCCGCCAATCCCCAAAATCACCAGCGGACATCCTTAAATACCTTTTATCCAAATAATCACCAGTTTGCATAATATATATATAATGCACTTGAGCAGTTTGATCAACAGATGTATGAGAAATGACGTTAAAGCTAATTTTCTCTCTCTTCGGATGTTCGAACTTTAGATCGGTATGACTTGTTCAAAATATTTTTTTATAAAACGCCGACAGCAAAAACCTTACAACAGCAACACGTTTCTGATCTACCCCTTAAATATGCCATTCCTCTTCGTGTTTCCTCAGGTCACGGCGCGTTCCTGAAATTCAACTTCAGCTTAGCCCCGGGAAATAATGACACCACACTGAGAGCGGCTGAACTCATCCTCAGCATCAATAAGTCCTTTCCAGTTTTGGGTGAATATACGCACTTCACAGCGGATATTACCTATATTGTTGGGCAGAGAATTGGTAAGCAATGGTAATGTTACAGCCTTTTTTAGGTTACCAGGAACTAAATATTCCTCCTATCTTCATGCGAGTTAAATACCCATATAACAACCACGAGATGAAATTTTGCTGTGTTCGCGCCAGCAGTAAATCCATATCATAGTAAATCCATGCCCCGGCTATGTGTAATCGCTTGCATGGAATCGAACCATATTGTTGTTCAGAAAATATTTGAGAAACGCAAATTCTCATGGGCCCGGCCATCCCCAAAGAATCCCACACATAATGATAATCGAAAAAGGGATTGCAGAAATATCAACAGAACTTTGAAAATAGACACTCGAGGTTTGTGACATTTTCAAATATCATTTACAAACGTTCCCCTTGTTTTCCGACTACCAGGACGGTTTTCACTTATTGACCAATCCCGAATCTTTTATTCTAATATCTCTTTGTGTAACTTTTGCACGCGACCACCTACGATGTTTTTACTCCTTTATACCTTATATTCAAGCATGTATTCTGGTATAATCCTCTGCAAGCATCTCGCTGCATAATTATGCAAAGTGTGTATCTGCTAAAGAGGTGATCTTCAAGATTGGGCAAGATCAGGCGCTGGTACTTTCTAGCTGATTTATCAGCCTATACCGGGACTGATTTGGCTAACCATTTCTATGAATAAATCCAACTCTTATATGTACGTATGTTAGCTAAGTATAGGCGCCAGATTCGACATTCAATATTCAGCCGTCGTCCACAATATTACCAATTTTCGTTGCCAATATTCGAACGACCGTTTACATTCAGCAGTTAGCACCAATAATTAAAAATATTGTTTCCTGTGAGAGAGAAGCGGTAAACAGATTTCAATATATCATGAAATTCTATTCGTAAATGCAATTAAACGTATTATCAACTTCAACTGAATTCCAAGTGACTATCTAACGTATAATGTACCTAAGATGGACATTTTATGGTTCAGACACCCTCTTAGCACCTTCCATATTCTCTTGCAGCAGCGATCTTCAGACGCAACACGACCATCAAAGGAACAAACGTCGACGATTGGGGGGTCTTTGATGTAACGGAGATTATTCAAGACATCGCGAATCATATTCCGGATGGCCCCATCGATATCCGGCTGGAATTTGACTCCTTTGAGCTCCCGGAATTTATAGTCGATACTCATGAGATTGAAGTATGCCCACTCCTTCTGTTGTATGAGAACATGGAGCCTCTGTTCATGGGGTCCTTGCTGGGTCCTGCGAATCAGGCTGATCAGGGGTCCAGATATCCAAGGCAAACTGTTCACTCTGAGAAAGGGAAAGTGGACTCCCCGTTGAAAAGAGCGGAATTCGGAGACACCGATAACACAGACGGACATCAAATATCTATCTTGCTGCAAGAGAATCCGAATCAACAGGGACCCGCTCATTCTAGAGACAATGGGTACAGCAGAGATGATGACCAGGGACATGACAATAGTAACAAATCGTATGACGGACATCCTCTGAATACGTTTCGGTTTCAAGCAACCAGTAAGTTACGACATACCGTCACCAACTTCACAGATGACCAAGTGAAGGATCTTGGTCCCCCTGATGCAACTGGACAAAAGAACAGTACTAAACATGAACAAAAAGGCATACGGCAATATGGAAGCAATACATTCTCACCTGAAAAAATCAAAGACAAAATTTACAACACTGAACACCATAGTCATGGTGTGGAGAACAATAGTCAAATAATGATTTCTAAAGGTCAATATGCCCATGAAGAACCGCAAGCAGTGCTTGGAGAAGGGCGGGGCCTGGAAGAAAGTCATGTCGATGCAGAAACGAAAGAGACTGACGAGAATAAGACACTCGATAATTCGCGGCAAAGGCACACAGCACATGCACACAGGCGCACTTCACAAATTAATGGTGATTGTAGGCTACACGCATGGACGGTCGATTTCAGCAGTCTACATATGGATAGCTGGATTATACAACCCCGGAGTTATGAAGCTAATTACTGTGCCGGATCCTGTCCATCTCCACTTCTCGACATATATTTTAATATCACCAATTACAGCTTTGTCAAGAATCAGTTCAAAATGTACCACCAAGGATCATCAGAGCTACCCGATGCTCATTGTGTCCCCATCGTCCTCTTACCTATTAGTATGATGTACTTGAAAACCGGAACTTCCGAAATAGAGGTCATCAGACAGCCAGAAATGGTCGCGAAGTCCTGTGGTTGTTGGTGAAAACATTATGATCCCTATATACCAGACCTGTATCATGGCGAGAGAAACGAAATCATTGAATTATTAAAAGCTTTCCTAAACTCCTTATGTTAACCAATTAATTTACCAAATATATATATATATATTCCAAATTATTTTATTGACTATTTCATAGATCTTACATTAGTTGGTCTCTTGTTTTACTATATCAAACATTCTTTATACTTTTTTATACTGAAGAATTAAACGTGTTAAAGGTTGAATGAAATATATTGTCTTACTGGTTTGTTTTCATTTCATATTTTCTGCTAGTTGCAACATATATCGTTACCCTTCTGAAAAGCGAAAATAATCCCAAAACAACCATTACCTTCCTATTTGGAACCCACAATAAATTAGTTGTTGTTCTCCTGAAAGGTCATTCTGTGCCAGTAACCGTTGTTAGTAAATGGTACCAAACACCTTTTCTAGGCTGATCTCCACCGCCGAACGCAGCTGTCCACCAGAATCATCCCCCATGTGCCCAAGTCTCTTTCTTTCCGAGTTGATGTTCATGTGAATGGCCGTTCTGAACACCTTGGATGTTGTCCGCCATACAGTCATCCCCCAATAGGCCGAAAATGATTTCTCTCTCTTCATCCGTACTTTCCTTCTGTATCCTGGGCTGCTGTCCTTCAGCTTGTTATCCCACATGTTCTTCCAAAAGCACTTTCTTCGCTGGGTTGCTGTTCACCTGAAAGACTGTTATGTACACATTGGAATTTCTCCGCCATGTTCATACCTCACTAGCCTGACCTCACTTTCTTCTCTCGACCGCTGCATGAATGATCATGCTGTACCAGTTTCTGCTGTCCAACAGGTTGTACTCTCATATCCGCCAAAAGCACTTTCTTTCCCCGGCAGCTGTCCACGTATCTGTCCCTTTTGTACCATGGGCTCCTGTCTTTCAGCTTCTTATCTCACAAGTGCCCAAAATCGCGTTTGACCCGGAGTTACGGTTCGCCATGTTTTCAAGTCACCAAACAACAATGATTTGTACCGGGGGTAAGCCTCGGGGGCGAAACGTCCACCAGCAGAATCTGAAAACGAGGAGTCCTGGCAAGAAGTCATATGACCAGAAAACACATTCTCTCCTTGGCAGCTGTCCACATGTAAGTCCCTTTTAACCTTTGGCTGCTATTCCTTAAAATAGAAAAAAAATACTTTCTTCAGTCGGCTGCCGCTTATCTAATGATCATGCATTTTTTACCAGTGCTGCTGTCCAAAAGGATGTCATCCCATATGCGCCCAACGCGTTTTCTTCTAGCTGTCAACCTGTACGTCCCTTTTTTACCCTGGGCTGTTGTCTTCCAGATTGTTATCCCACATGTGCCCGAATCACTTTCTTCCCTGAGTTGATGTTAACCAAAATGACCGTTTTGTACCTTTGGAGACTTCGCCATACTGTCATCCATCAGTAGACCGAAAATACTTTCC
Source organism: Hanleya hanleyi (assembly GCA_036873755.1). Taxonomy (NCBI): domain Eukaryota; kingdom Metazoa; phylum Mollusca; class Polyplacophora; order Lepidopleurida; family Hanleyidae; genus Hanleya; species Hanleya hanleyi. The sequence continues at coordinate 150,852 of JAVTVY010041470.1, read as the reverse complement.
TCCCTCTGCCGATGCTCGTCTGAATGATCATGCATTTTGTATCAGTGTCTGCTGTTCAACATGAAGTCATCCCTCATATGCCCAAAGCACTTTCTTGACTCTTGAATGCTGTCCACCAGAGGTCGGCCCCCATGTACCAAATGTCCTTCTTCTCTAAGTTAAACTGAATGGCCTTTCTGTGACCTTGGGTAATGTCTGCCAGACTGTTCTCTCACAATAAGCTATCTATTTACACATTCTGTTGGGCGTGACTGTGTAAAGATCAATTGGTGTATTGTCTTGGTGGAAAATTCACCGCGCGACGTCGGGCATTACCATTTAGTGTTTCAGGGTATTCTTGCGATTGCCATGTATATTTCATGTTGAGGTGTTTACTCGATCAGACACCTTCGATACTCATACACTAACATCAAATGAGTTATTTATTTTAGCTGATCTGTCATCACAGCTCCCGAGCCAGCGTATCTAATTCCGCTTAAGCCGATACTAAGGGCCACGTGGTCGCTTCCCATATGAACCTCTGCTATCAAAGCGCATCCGATATACCAAAGATACGTCTTAAAATCCTCCGTATTCTAGTATGAATGTGAGGCGCCGAGAGAGGCTTTCCTTCGGAGTCAATTGGTTGCTTTTTAGTTTTTGTTTTTCTCGCGTTTTACATATCTCACCAATGTACTCGGTATTGATGTAGCGGACTGAACCCGCACTATAGGCAACACCCGGTTGCCGTGTCGAAGACGATGGACTTTCTTCGCCACACAAAATTGACACATACCGTCTGATCTTTAACGTCTTGCCAATATTTTTCGAAACTCTAGTAGGGACTAAAGAGCAATGGGCATGATGATAGCAAGAAATTCATAGCGTCCATGCGATCATCGCCAGTGGTGTAGATAATCGCTATATAAATGACAGTAAAAGATATATCTTCATCTTACCTGGATTTGAAGGGTACAAAAAGATAAACCTAGTGGCACATCATATTTAGACTATATCTGTACAGAAATGAAACGAGTCTTCTCTCTCGTCGACTTTACGACATGAGAGATGATTACAATCCCTTTCTGAACAATATTGTTCCATCGGAACCTGCATATGGCCTATCGCCTAATAGCGTTTGCCTGTGTAAAATTTGACGATTTTAATCAGCGCCACAAGACATTATCGCAGAAACTTGGAAACTAAGGCTATGCCACCAGGCGCCTACACTCAATGTTTCTCAAATTAGGGAATGCATATCGCACGATGATAGGAAATACGAGCGTAGCGGGCATGACCTTTAGCGTCACGTTTCATAACTTATCTAATTTCGCTTTACCAGGGCCGCATGAACCCATGCGCATCAAGATCCTCATGGTAACCGAGATACTCTAGATAACGACTTTTATAACGAAAATCATACACATTATTATAAACTGATCAGCGATACGGATGTCTTGTCGACATCATTGAAAACCTGTCGACTGCTAGCAGGAAACTAGATAATGTGTTTATTTTTGCTTATTTTTGTATTCGGTGCTAATGCCGGTATACGAATTAGGTCTTTGGATTATGGACGCAAAAGTCTTCAGTGAACGATATCTGAACTTTTGAAGGAGGTGGTTCGCTAATATCTGCTATGTTGCCGATAGCAAGCGCCAGATCCGACATTCAATATTCAGCCATCATCCACAAACGAATTTCCGAGTCAATAATCTGAAGACCTATCACTTGTGACAGTTAGCGTATGTGTATGAAACTAAAATAATAATAACACAAGATGGATTCCAAGAGAGAAGCGGTCAACAGTTTTCAATGATGCCAACAAGACATTATGCTGCTCTTTACATACATGTAAGCTGGTGAGATATGTAAAATCTTAATCGCTGACCATTATTATTTATCCATATGAAGTGGTTTTCCCGAGTATGTATGTATGTATGTATGTATGTATGTATGTATGTATGTATGTATGTATGTATGTATGTATGTATGTATGTATGTATGTATTTTATGTGAGTATGTAGGCACTGGCACAGGGATGTATTAAACAAAGCTCATTTCCTAAAAATCGTTCCTAGAGACAAGTTTCTGATGGTTTTTAAAAGGCTGCTATAGTTTAGCTTGTGCCATGGCAGTAAATCGTAAATGTCAGTCACCAACCTGTGTTAGAGGATATAGTTTACTTCGGACTAGTAAGTCGCGTAAACTCTTATTCTTTCTGTAAGCTATGATTGGCTTCAGATTGAGTGGCTGCCTCAGTTTAGGTTGAAGATTCTGATATTCCTCCTTTAGCATACGAGCGGCTTCAACATATGTATGTATGTATGTATGTATGTATGTATGTATGTATGTATGTATGTATGTATGTATGTATGTATGTATGTATGTATGTATGTATGTATGTATGTATGTATGTATGTATGTATGTATGTATGTATGTATGTATGTATGTATGTATGTATGTATGTATGTATGTATGTATGTATGTATGTATGTATGTATGTATGTATGTATGTATGTATGTATGTATGTATGTATGTATGTATGTATGTATGTATGTATGTATGTATGTATGTATGTATGTATGTATGTATGTATGTATGTATGTATGTATGTATATATGTATGTATGTATGTATGTATGTATGTATGTATGTATGTATGTATGTATGTATGTATGTATGTATGTATGTATGTATGTATGTATGTATGTATGTATGTATGTATGTATGTATGTATGTATCTATCTCAGCCTTGATTATGGCTGTTCATTTGAACACCGTGGACATTCTAAAACACTCGATATTCGAACGGCTCCTAGCCCCGAGGTAAACGGAGTTAGACACAAGTTACCAAACGTAGCGCCAGAGATCTTGCACGCTACGATCGTATATGCCGTCAGTGTACGATATTTATCACAGAATTTGGGAAAATTTGAAAAGAGGAGCTTGGCGGTATAGTCCTGTTTGACAATTTTCTAAAAAAATATTCTGTGACGTTGATCAACTCGTCTGCACATTATGTAGCAAATGCTACCAGGCGGGATATGTATAAGTCGTGTGCATGTCCTTCTAGAATATTGCTATCCAGAAATGTCAAAATTGTAATCGTCTCCCTTGTCGTAGAGTCGATGGCAGAGAAAGCCCTGATCATTCTTCTAAATGTATGTCAGCTATGATGTTCGATCTGGGCTATCAGTAGGCTCCTTCAAATCCAGGGAATGGATATATATTCTTCAAAGCGCCGCTAATATAGAGATTATCCATTGCTATGAGAACGTCTATAATAGCGTCTGGTGAATGAGAAGAAACGGGTCTGCCAAGATACGGATATTCACCGTCACTCACACCATTCACTGACTCACCATACCTCATTCACTCACTCCCTTTCTCACCCGCTCCCTCACACTCGTTCACCCATCCACTCCCTCGTTAACTCCTTCAAACACCCTCACTCACCCCACTCACTCACTTGTATATCCTGTGGGTGTAAGATAACCTAGGTGTTGGCTTTTGTCTACATCCGAACATGTGGACATACCATACACCCAGAGACTAAGGTTGTCTCTTTTATATGTCATATCCATGTCACGGATACGAACTGTTGTCTTCAAAGTACGAGCTATCTTTCTTATTCTAATCCTCTACCACTATTTGATATTTCCTGTACTGTGAATCTCCCTGTTAGTCAGCTCTCTGTGGGCTACCGGCTGCAGAATATAGGCTACAGAGTGCAGACTGAAAATAGGCTGCACTTAGCGCAAAACATTGGTGGTTTTGTTCTTTTGACTAATATGATATAGGTGTTACGTCTAAATGATAATAGAAAAACGCAACAGAAAGATTTTGTGAAATATTTATTTACAATACTAAAATCATATACAAATTAAGTTAGGTCAATACAGCAAATAAATGTCAACTGTTCAATGCTATACCGGTGTATCTCTCAGAGTCTCTAACGTGCAAATCTCTATACAGTCCGTGCCGACGTGCAGAAATCGCGTTCCTGTATTTTGATAGTCCAATACCGCTCAGCTGTTGTCCAGTTTCCGTCAGTTCAATTACGTAGATAAAACAGCAGTCAAACACACAAGAGTAATCCAACAGGAATATACAATCCAGCAGTCAGTAATCTCAGGCAAAGGTAATGTCCAGTAGCACAATCTAATGCACCCACATAGAAGCCGTTTGAATCTCTCACCCGATCACTAAACGTCGAGCTATTTATACTCTATCGAGCATTCGAGATTATTCTATCAAATCAAGAAACATCCACCAGTACAGCAATGACATATGATTTTAACCCAGATACGATCACAACCGCTTCTAGAAAGCTCCAAATAATTAACCCACAAAACAGTATGTATACAAGCGTATAGATGTGCAGATGGCACTGTGTAGATGGCGCTGTGACCCAATTACCATCATAATACGGGTCTCTCCGTATTTCGGCCATTTAAATTTACTTGCGATAAATCGGTCACGACAGCTTCGAGAGAATTCTATGATTATAATCAGCTCTATCGTCCTAGAACCATCCACAGTGACCAATTTTATACTGCAATACCATGACACTCCCCCTCTTAAAAGAAAGTTTCAAACTTGAAACTTTCTTGACAATTCAAAACATCATTACAAAACAAAATCTATATTACAACAGCAAAAATGTTGACAAATATATGTACATTATATGCGAGACAAACAATCAGCGATCAAATTATCCTTGCACTTAATATGTTTGATTTCAATATTGTATTCTTGTAAGACCAAACTCCATCTCAACAATCTTTGATTTTTGTTTTTCATCTTACTTATGAAAACAAGTGGATTGTGATCACTGAAAACAGTAATTGGCAACGATGAAGAAGTAACATAAACATCAAAATGTTGTAAAGCCAATATCGTTGCCAAAACTTCTTTCTCAATGGTAGAATAATTTCTCTGATGTTTGTCAAATTTATATGAAAAATAACATATTGGGTGATCTACACCATCTACATCTTCTTGTAACAAAACGGCACCAGCAGTAACATCACTAGCATCTACAGCCAATTTGAAAGGTGAATCAAAATCTGGTGCTGAAAGAACTGGCGCGCTCTTGAGTATGGCTTTCAGGTTTTCAAAAGCTGATTCACATTCATCGGGCCAAACAAAAGTTGAATGTAGGTCATTTCCCCCCCTGTCATGTTCCCCCCCATGTCCCATTCCCCCTGTCATTTCCCCTGTCATGTTCCCCTGGACATATTCCCCCTGTCATATTCCCCCCTTATATTTACTTGTCCATATAGCTGTTGTGGGTTAAATATTTAGGTAATTTTTTCTTCCAGTAAAATAATGCCAATTTTTATTTATCATAAACTGTTACAGGAAAAGACAAATGTTGTTTTTTTAATGTAATTCCATCAATAAATTATTTTCTTCACAGATTTATCTTTAAGTAGTCTTAGATAGGCACACATTTTACCAACCAATATCGTCCAGTCTCTATTTTAAAAATAATTTTATCATTTTTTTCATTTTATTTATTTATTTATCAAACGTATATATTACTTAAAGATCATTTTATTATTATTAAATAGTACATATGAAATAGAGACTCATCCAGTCTACTTGCGACAGTGTTAGATGTTCCCGCAGACTACAACCATCGAGAGACGGAATGCAGACAGCGGCTGACATCCTGAAATGAACATGACCCGTATTTAATATCTCTTTAAGTGAGATTCATGTCAAGATATATTCGACATTATCCGAAACAACTGCTCTGAGGTACATGTTAGTACATATAGTGATGTTATAATAACTCCTATACTCAGGCAGGTGTAGGGTCAGAACACCCCGAGAAAGTGGGTGTGTATATGAACATCTCTTCACACGTTACTTTTATTGGTTGATAAAATGTGTGCCTATCTAAGACTACTTAAAGATAAATCTGTGAAGAAAATAATTTATTGATGGAATTACATTAAAAAAACAACATTTGTCTTTTCCTGTAACAGTTTATGATAAATAAAAATTGGCATTATTTTACTGGAAGAAAAAATTACCTAAATATTTAACCCAAAACAGCTATATGGACAAGTAAATATAAGGGGGGGAATATGACAGGGGGGGAATATGTCCAGGGGGGGAACATGACAGGGGGGGGAAATGACAGGGGGGGAATGGGACCGGGGGGGAACAAGACAGGGGGGGAACATGACTGTACTCCACAAAAGTTACCCTCTTTCTTAAGAGTCGAGTTAAAGGTTCAGTAATATCTGAAAAATTTGGACAAAATTTTCTGTAACCAGCCATACCCAAGAAACGCATCATTGTCTCTTACATGTTGGTCTTGGAAATAGCGAAATAGCCCTGACCTTAGCATCTACAGGCTTTACCTGACCCTGACCTACAACATGACCCAAGAATGTCACATGTGCATGTCCAAATTCACTTTTTCCAAGGTTGACTGTCAGCTTGGCGTCTCTCAGCCGATTGAACAATGCGCGAATTCTCTGTAGATGATCTTCCCATGTATCGCTGTAGACAATGACGTCACAATGACGTCATGAATGTAAGTCTCACATCCTTCCAAACCGGAAGTAACACGGTTGATGAGACGCTGGAACGTGGCTGGAGAATTTTTCATTCCAAATGGCGTAACTTTGTACTGGAACAGACTCTCCGGAGTGACGAATGCTGATATCTCCTTCGCACGATCTGTCAGTGGAACTTGCCAAAATCCTTTCAGAAGATCAAACTTTGACGCGAACTTGGCACTTCCCACTTTATCAATGCAATCGTCAATGTGTGGAATAGGGAATGTGTCTGTTTTGGTCAATGTGTTCACCTTTCTGTAGTCAGTACACATCCTGTAACTGCCATCTGGCTTTGGAACGAGGATAAAAGGTGAACTCCAGTTACTATTACTTGGTTCAATGAAGTCGTTGTCCAATAAACACTGAATCCCTTTTTTCAGGTAGTTTTGTTTAATGGGATTCAAACGATATGGGTGCTGCTTTACTGGATTAGAATCTCCGACATCGACGTCATGTGAAATTGTATCAGTTCGAGTAGGAATGTCGGGAAACAAATGCTCATATTGACTGATCAGAGTTCGAAGTTCTTCCTGACGCGCTGGCTCGAGATGGCACAACTTGGAATCCAAATTAAGTAGAATGTCAGAGTTCTGTAATTTCGCCGCTGTCATGGGCTCTTCACAAGTTTCATTAGTATCAGGGTCAGAACTAACTGCACTTACAGGGTGGACAGTACTGTTAGTGCTATCTCTGTCGATGTATAACTTTAACATATTTACATGACATAACTGTTTGATTTTACGCCTGTCAGGAGTCAGAATTACATAATTAAGGTCACTTAGTTTCTTTTCAATGACATAAGGACCATAATATCTAGCCTTAAGTGGATTACCAGGAATAGGCAGAAAAGCCAGAACCTTCTCACCAGGTTTGAAACTTCGTTTAAGGGCATGTTTGTCATAGGTTATTTTCATACCTTTTTGTGCTGACTTTAAATTTGACATGGCCAGATCACGTGCTTTAGTCAACCTGGTGCGAAAGTCCGAAACATATTGTAAGAGACTACATGAGTCAAGATCACTGTCTAGGAACTTTTCCTTTAGCAGTTTAAGTGGTCCTCTAACTGTATGACCAAAGACTAATTCAAATGACTCTTGAACAGACTCTCTAACAGCAAACAATAACAAATGTATGCCTTCATCGCAGACTTTCTCAGTGTCAAAAAACTAAGTCCTAATCATGTTCTTTAATGTCTGGTGGAATCTTCCTAATGCGCCTTGGCTTTCTGGGTGGTATGCAGATGATTTATACTGCTTTATTCCCAATTCATGCATGACTTGTTGAAAAATTCCTGACATGAAATTAGATCCATGATCAGACTGAACAGACTGGGGTAGGCCGACAAGTGTGAAAAACTTAACTAAGGCCTTAACAATAGTTTTTGCCTTAATATTCCGTAAAGGAATGGCCTCAGGGAACCTGGTTGAAGCACACATGATTGTTAACATGTATTGATTGCCTGACCTTGTTTTTGGTAATGGACCAACACAATCTATAATCACCCTACTAAAGGCTTCCCCAAATGCAGGGATTGGTTGTAGAGGGGCATTTGTGGGAAGTTGATGCTGGGTCGACATCGGGCCTTACAGACTAGTCTTTTGTGTTAAATGCCGTCATTTACATCTGGCGACGATACAGCTCACCAATCTCCAATGTACGAGTTGTCACAGCGAAACAGCTCACCAATTACCAGTATACGAGTTGTCAGAGCATTTCCATCATAGCTCTCTAGATTTGTATCTAATACCGCTTATGCCGGTGCTAGGGGCCGTGTGGTCATATCATCCAAGTTGCCACATGAACAGGTACAATAAAAGCGTACCTGAGATACAACACATATCACGAATCGTTAGATTCTTGGTATGTGCTTTAGAATAGGTTAACTAGAAGACTATTCTGTGAAGTCATGTGGCGCAGTCAGTATGCCGGCACCTCTTCCCACTTCCCTTATATGTGTTGTAATTTGGTATGGTTTGGTTAGGTTTTCCTACCATTTGACATGTGTGGCATGACCTACAAATTCCGTAACATCTTTCTTTAAATTTGGCCAATAGAAATGATTTAGAATTTTGTAGTATGTTTTGTTAACACCTAAATGGCCTGAAAGAGGTGTTTCATGGGCTAATCTGAACGATATGACTTTGGTACCACAATCTGATACTTAATTGCCCACTCATCATCTTGGAAATGCCCTTGTCACTATGCTGTTCATTAACCAGCTGTGATTTTGAAATTTTGTCATTAGAACATTCCAATTGCTATCAAAATGTGGCTTATCAACCTCATAAACAAACAAAGGTGTCGGCCAAACAAACGTCATCGATGACGTCATCTTTAAGAGACTCTTCAGACTCCACCAATTTACTCATGGCTCTAGTAACTGCACAAGCAGGATACAAACTTTGAATTTCGTCTTCAACTGGATCATGAATCTGATCCAAACAAGACTTGTCAGTTACAATCGGGTTAATCCCGACCTTATCTCCCGCAAGATCATTGCCAAGAAGTAATTGAACACCCTCAAACGGTAAACTACCTTTAATACCCACCGTAACGGGTCCAGAAATCAAGTCGGAAGACAGATGAATGTTATGGAGCGGAGCGAGTGTGTAATTTACAGAATCTACCCCTTTAATCAGGACATTACTGCCTTCAGATGAAGACTCAGAAAACGGCAAAATATCTGCCAACAAAAGAGACTGGGATGCACCCGTGTCTCGCAAAATCTTCACAGGAGTAGCATTAGAAAAATTACTTGAAAGTGACACAAAACCATTATGGATAAATGGTTCAAAAATCTCCATAACAGGATTTGAAAATCTGTCAACCTTATACGAACAGTGTCCTTGACCGTCTTAACCTCATATACATTATGAAACTCACTAACCTGCTTGGGTATAGATCTTGAAGTGAGGAAACCACTAGGCTTTTGAAAGGCTTGATCTTGTTGTATTCTTTTCAATTTAAAACAATCAGCCATTAGATGGCCGTCCCTCTTACAGTAGCTGCAAACGGGAGACTTATTTTGAGTACTGAAACTTTGTGAAAATAGAACCATAAATCTGCATACATTATGTTCAGATTTGTATCCAGGAAAACGCTTAGAACGCATCTCCGGCGATCTAGGATCCCGGAGCTTCCGGGGCCTAGGCGGCCCCTGGACCCTCGCCTATTGGGCTGTGATAGTCGACCCCACTAGATCCGCCCTTTGAAATTGAAAACATTCGCACCACCCCTTTTGAAATCCTAGTGACGCCCCTGTCATAATTTAATGCTTGCTCTACCGTCAATTGAGTGTAAATGTCCCTTGCCTTTCCGATTAAAACACTTTGAAGAAGTAAACTCCAATTTTCTTTTGGCCAGTTTAAATTTTCAGCAATTTTCTTAAAATGCACAAAAAATATTTATCAACTTCTTTTTCCTGAAATGGTGGGACGAGACGTATTCTAACTGAAACTGTCTTTCTTTCTCTTCTCTCTCTCTCTCTCTCTCTCTCTCTCTCTCTAATGCTCTTAATTTCTCTCTCTCCTCTTTTTCTAACTTTTCTCTCTTTAATTTTTCCACTTTTTCTAATCTTTCTCTCTCTAATTTTAATTTCTTTAATTCCAGCTGATGTTGCAATTCTAATTTCTTTATTTCCAAATAATCAGCTGTCTCCTCAGTTAATTCAAAATCACTTTCATCCCAAAGTTGTTTGCTAACAAAATGTTTAATAATGAGTTTCTTAATTTCTTGCTTTCTCCAAGATGTTTTAACTTTAATTTGTAGGAATTTAGACAGCGCGAACAAATCCTCTCTGCGTAGTTCGTCAAATTCCTCCTGACTAGGCTTTGAAGCAAACTTTGCTGGGTCAAATAACATGCTGATAATATACTACTCCTCGACTTCACAAATTCAGACAATGTATCAATTTAGAACTATGTTGCAAAGCTGGAATGTAAACAAAGCTCGCGGGCAGGCCCCCAATTTTTGTTACGTCTAAATGATAATAGAAAAACGCAACAGAAAGATTTTGTGAAATCGAAGATTGACAACCAAATACTTATTTACAATACTAAAATCATATACAAATTAAGTTCAATACAGCAAATAAATGTCAAATAAAGTCTTACTGTTCAATGCTATACCGGTGTATCTCTCACAGTCCGTATTAACGTGCAAATCTCTATATACAGTCCGTGCCGACGTGCAGAAATCGCATTCCTGTATTTCGATAGTCCAATACCGCTCAGCCGTAGTCCAGTTTCCGTCAGTTCAATTACGTAGATAAAACAGTGATCAAACACACAAGAGTAATCCAACAGGAATATACAATCCAGCGGTCAGTAATTTCAGGCAAAGGTAATGTCCAGTAGCACAATCTTATGCACCCCCATAGATGCCGTCTGAATCTCTCCTCGATCTCTAAACGTCGAGCTATTTATACTTTATCGGGCATTCGAGATTATTCTATCAAATCAAGAAACTTCCACCGGTACAGCAATGACGTATGATTTTAACCCAGATACGATCACAACCGATTCTAGAAAGCTGCAAATAATTAACCCATATAACAGTATGTATACAGCCCTATAGATGTGCAGATGGCGCTGTGCAAATGTACAGATGGCGCTATGACACATGACTCATAATACGGGTCTCTTCGTAATTCGGCCATTTGCAAATATGATAAATCGGTCAGGACAGCTTTAATTGTAATCACATAATACGTAGCTCTATTGTTCTAGAACTATCCACAGTGGCCAATTTTATACTGCAATACTATGACATAGGGAATGTTTCAAACATATACGTTAAATATCCATACCGAAAAATAATAAAACAAAACTTGGAATTATGTAATTAATACATTTATTTACATATAGATTATACCAGTTACGTCAAAAACATGTTCTTGAACATTTCATCAAATCAAGTCGCTCTTAGAATCCTGGTTCAAGGAGAACGCGAGTCATTGTTGGTTCATCCTTTCATACGTGTGTGAAATTCTTGAACTATGTCACTCTCTTCCGCCAGTTTGACAGCTTTGTTCATATGAACATTCACCCGTCCGCTCCAGTATGTCATCGAGCAGTCATGTTGTTGAAAGCGACGTTATAATCCTTCTCTCTCACTCCGCAATCAGTCTCTGACCCGGATGCTCTATCTCGCACGCGATACCAGGAAAGCGGCATGACACAGCATTATAATGTGTTTCACTGTATTGATGCTGAACCTTGCTGGTCACCCGGTCAGCCAAGTATTGACCGAGCTCAACGTTGCTTAACTTCGATGATCTGCCGAGAACTTGTGCCCAACGTGATACGCTGTATTATGTGCCGTAATAAGCTGTGAATGGGCAGAGGTCTTTCGACATATAGCAGTGAATTCGAATAATCTTCGCGTACAACATTCAGAGATAGAGTATATTAAGTTGGGAGATGGCCCGACTGGGTGCCGCAGTCCCACGACCCTCAAAAGTGCATCATGGGATATCTTCCAGTTTTGAAGTATTTGATTGGTCAATTCAAATTTTCGAAATGAAATCCATGAATTTCATTGGTCAGTTGAGACAAATGGAAGAAAATCCATCCAATCATAGAGGTTCTGTAAAGGTTCATTGGGAGACGTGTCGCATCAACATATCTCACTAGGTCATACTCGTCCAGGTAGCTTACATTTACAGGGCCGTATTCCGGTGTGATGGATAAGGATGTCCAGGTGATTAGTGTCCCTCTTTATATCCCTTTCTATTGCAATCAACGACGAACACTTGCCCCCAATGTAGAGAAAATTGTCCTGCCTAGGTTAGAAGATAGGACACGGACACTCCACACCGGCAAACATCGAAATCATGATTCCACTCTCTACCACTTTGGATTCGTTCGCGTCCTAGCTACCCAGGTAACTACCAATTAACTGATAGAGATGAATACACCCGTGCCAACTTCTACTTTATACACCGAGGCTCATAAATCAGCCTGTCCATCTCGACTCGGGGGATTTTCATAACATTAATAAATCCGTGCATAATCAAGTTATTGCCTTGCATATTAATATTAACCTAAAAGACTGGTTCACGTCAGATAATGGCGTTGAACAAAGGGATAAATTTAGCCCAACTATGTTTAATCTCTGTATAGATGATATGGCATTTCTCTCAGATACATCCACAACAATGACATTAAAATATGATCAACTTTCAGATCTTTCATGAGCAGATGATCCGACAATAACTTGGAAACCTGAAGGCCCCCAAAACTATCGAAATATATTACATGATTACTGTATTAATGGAATTTGACGGTCAACTACAGTAAATCAAAATGTACGTTAATCGAAAAACAGAAACAGATCTACCCTTATAACACCGGTGTTTTACTATTGATAACTGGTGTAAATATGGTGAATATGAATTAAATTGTTCTACTATTCCAAGAAAGGAACATTATGCTTACGTTTATGATAATTTTGGCAACTTCAGGTCGAAAATAGCCAGGTTATCATTGGTTAAATTATTTTTCTTTTTGAAGAGATAGAAAAGAGGGTAGAAAAATGGACTACTGCGAGCCACACGTCAATTCACCTGTTTGTACCAGCGGGCCAGCTGATTTTGTCGAAAGGTCGCGAGGCATTTGACACCCACTGGGACAAGGAACATGAAATGTACATTAACATACTGTACCATGTAAAAGTTTATCTGTCTTAATTGAAATATGTCAAGGATGGTATCTCAGGCAGATCCACAAGGGAAGAGTCAGAAAGGGCAAATCTCAATTCCATCAAATATTATGAGGTATTATAGACGTATGCATATATGGAGAACGATTTAAAAGATGGCATCATGTCTAAGAAAACCTAACCGGTCCATGCCAGTCTGTGGTTTCCCGTTCCATAGACCTTACAACACTTCACAATATATTCGAGAAAAAAGTATGTAGCGATAAAAGCTAACGTTTTTAGTTTATAGTTTAGCTCCAAACACTCAACGCCAAAGCACTAGAACTGTATTTTGCTATGCCTTAGATTTTAGGATGTAGATACTGATCTCATATGTAAAACTTAGGATAGCTATGACATTAAAACGATTGATCCAAAATAGAGACGTTCAAAAGGGGAGGTTGTGTGATCGGAAACATAAGCTGTACATGCACATGCTGTAACTTGTACGTTTCTATCTGATGTATTGGTAAGATGGTAGCCTATGGTGCTATCAGAAGCCGATTCATATCGCATGTAGGGATAGGAGATCCACAGGGTACACGGCAAAGGCTGATGTGTCTGTGGGAACCTACTTGGGGATTGAGGAAATGTAAAATTGGATTAGACGTTAATTATAAAAAGACTACAAATAATAGTTAGCGTTGAATATTTCACATTCAGTAGAAGTTTATCAACCCCCATAAATGTTCGCCAGTCGGATCTGTTAAAATAATAGTAATGGTAAAGTGTATATCTTGCATTCCAGATCGAGTTACCCTCACACATACGTTACATTTTTTCAGTGCGCATTCTCCTGTTTGCTGGCTTGCCCGTCCGAAGGACGGATCTTACCCATATCATATCAATGAATGCAACGCCTATTTTTACTAGGTCATAGATGTTATTGACTACTATTTCGAAGAGTTAGACTTATCCTGATTTGTTTTGAACCACGTATCATAACCACGATGTCTTGAAAGAGTCTATTTATAGAAGGTTCTGTTTCTACGATATTAACCCTCATTAAAAGTAGTCTTCAATTACAATAGTTCATTTTAAGTTTATTAATCTTTGATTGCCATAAAACTGTGGTACCTATTGTACACATTGAACTATCTACATCTATGTGTTGTTGGTGTGGGATATTACCTAATGTCACAAAGATATTGAATATATGACGTTTAAACAGCTCTACAAACAGCGAATCGTTCTAAGTTGATATTTATTCAGTGAAATTGAAATAAGATTCATGGCTTCTGACATTCATATACGGCAATCAATGCTCTTAAGCACCCTCACTATCAATGGACTACGACGTTCAATAACGATACAGGCTTACACTCATGTCAAGTGAAACGATAAGAGAGACGATTACAATTTTGATTACAAGTTGGTTGTCAGTATCTAGGTCAAGTCACAGCCAAAAGTAGCTCAAACGGTCACGAGATCGAGGTCAAGGGTCATGAAAACAAACGGGTCAAAAGTCAGAACGAGGAAAAATGGAGTCAAAGATCAAGGGGTCAAAGGTCTGGGCCAAACGCCACGGATCAAAATGTCACGGGACCGAAAGATGAGGAGGTCAAGGGTCACGAGAACAAAGGAACAAAAGGTATTGAGATATCAAAGAAATAAAGGGATCAGAGGGTCACTCATCGAATGTTCACAGTGTCTAAAGGTAACAAGGCCGAAAGGTCGAGAGAACGAACAAATGGGGTCAGGGTTTACAAGAACATAGGGAAGCTACATGAAGATGCTGTGTTGTATCCCTTGGAATAATCGAATCACGTGACCATTGATTTAGGTTAAACGGACGAGCATTTGGAGCTCAGTCATTTTCATCTGACGACGACACAGCTCACCAATCCCCAGTGTACGAGTTGTCACAGCGAAACAGCTCACCAATTACCAATATACGAGTTGTCAGAGCATTTCCATCATAGCTCTCTAGATTTGTATCTAATACCTCTTATGTCGGTGCTAGGGGCCGTGTGGTCATATCATCCAAGTTGCCACATGAACAGGTACAATAAAAGCGTACCCGAGATACAACACATATCACGAATCGTTAGATTCTTGGTATGTGCTTTAGAATAGGTTAACCGGAAGACTATAGTGTGACGTCATGTGGCTCTGTCAGTATGTCGGCACCTCTTCCCACTTCCCATTTATGTGTTGTAGTCCACTCATCTTTCGTGAAAGACGGTTGTGTTCTAACTTTTCCATATGATCTCCCTGGTATACAGCGTTGCTGCAGAACTCTTTAGCGAGAGGGAAGCTGTCCTATCAGTATATTCAACCTTATAATTCTTACCATGTGAAGTTCATTACCTCGACGTCGAAGGCATGAGACAATGTAAAGTTTCACATGTCAACTATAGATGTGTACCTCACCCGTTGTACCCGAATGCCAGAACCTCTTCACTTGGACGAGGATGTCTACCTGAGCCACAGCGTCTTCAAAGGGAAATCGTGCATGTACCTGAAGCACTGAGATAAAGCACCCAACGGGGTTACGAAGACTATTTCCTACTGCAAAAGGTGTTTTCTTGGATGTGATCTTTTGGACAGAACTGAAGAAGAAAGCTTAAGAAATCGACGCAACACTGAGCGAGATGGTGGCCAGTGTCCAGGTTTTGCGCATCCGGAATGTATGACGACGATGACAACCGCACGTCATCACTTCCTCCCACTCCCAAGTTCAATAGAAGAAAACAGCTTCTTGAATACGCCATTAAGAAAGCTTACATCAGAGAGATTGCGTCTATGGTCGGAGACATAACGAGAGAAAGCTGTACCTGATGTGATTACAAGCCTCTGGTCCGTCATTCATTATTCAGCCGTCGTCCATTAGAGAATATCCGCGTCCATAATCCAAAGACCTATTCCATATTCCATATAACAGTATTAGCACCAAATTCATAAAGACAATCATAGTATACATAAACATAGGCTTGTTTCCTGCAAGAGAGAGCGGTCAACAGTTTTCAATGATGCCGGCAAGACATCATGATGTTCCAAAAATATCAAATCCGTATCGCTGATCAGTATTCTTAATCCATAATATTCGTTGTAAAGTCGTCATCTAAAGAATGATGTATCTCAGTCACGCTTTGATTGTGACTGTTCATGTAAGTACCTTGAGGATCTTGAAGTACATGGGTTCATACGGCCCCTAGCCCCACGTTAAGCGGAATTAGACACAAGTTGCGAAACGTAGCGCCATAAATCTTGCACGCTACGCTCGTATTTTGCCAGTGAAGGTGGATATATATCCTTCACTGCGTCATTTATATAGCGATTATCCACAGCGAGAAGATCGTCTATATAGCGTTTGGTGAATGAGAAGGAACGGGCTTAGATTTGTATCTAATACCGCTTATGCCGGTGCTAGGGGCCGTGTGGTCATATCATCTAAGTTGCCACATGAACAGGTACAATAAAAGCGTACCTGAGATACAACACATATCACGAATCGTTAGATTCTTGGTATGTGATTTAGAATAGGTTAACCACCGGAAGTCTATACTGTGGAGTCATGTGTCTCTGTCAGTATGGCGGCACCTCTTCTCACTTCCCTTATATGTGTTGTAACTTTTACCTGTATATGGCGAGATTCTGCTGGTGGACGTTTTGTCCCCGAGGCCCGCCCCCCTGTACAGACCTGTTGGTCTTTGATATATGTTGGCATTTGTGGGAAGTTGATGCTGGGTCGACATCGGGCCTTACAGACTAGACTTTTGCGTTAAATGCCGTCATTTTCATCTGACGACGATACAGCTCACCAATCGCCAGTGTACGAGTTGTCACAGCGAAACAGCTCACCAATTACCAATATACGAGTTGTCAGAGCATTTCCATCATAGCTCTCTAGATTTGTTTCTAATACCGCTTATGCCGGTGCTTGGGGCCGTGTGGTCATATCATCTAAGTTGCCACATGAACAGGTACAATAAAAGCGTACCTGAGATACAACACATACCACGAATCGTTAGATTCTTGGTATGTGATTTAGAATAGGTTAACCACCGGAAGACTATACTGTGAAGTTATGTGGCTCTGTCAGTTTGTCGACACCTCTTCCCACTTCCCTTATATGTATTGTAATTTGAATGGATCGGTTTTTGAAAGCGCCTGCATATAGTCATATTCATAAGCGAACAGATATAGGTCAGCCAACAGGGGTGTACAATTAGTACCCATTGAAATACCTATATGCTGTTGATATATTGTTGCCAAATTTCACTTTGATATATTGTGTTGCCAAATTTCACATTGATAATTTTAATGAGAAATACAAGCAACTCTGTAAACAAAGAAACACCCCATGAATGATATCTGTTATATGTAGTAGAGCTAAAGAATGCTTTATGGTTTCCGATATTAATGTATCTACGATCAGTTTTCGTGAACACAGATACGTTTACGCTCACTGTTTCATTTATACAGCGATTATCCACAGCGAGTAGATTTTCCGAATTGTCCATTATTCGTGTACTCTATGTTCAGCGATTGGTGACAATATCTACTTGTAAACTACTCATCCCGTTATTTTGTTGTTATTTATGCTATTTAATCAGTTGTAAGTTAGTTGTAAGCAGGTATCTTCTATCTGCGTCATTCTCTTGACAATTTGTTCAAAACTCGGTGTACCCCCTAATCAGACACCACATTCGTACTCTGTAACGAATGACGAGAACGCTGGCTTACAACTAACTAAATAGCAAAATTACAACAAAATTACGTGATGAGTAGTTTACAAGTATATATTGTTACTAATCACATAATCGACAAGTTTGAAAAATTGGTTATGTTCTTAGTTAATTACAAGCTTCTGGTCCGTCATTCATAATTCAGCCGTCGTTCATTAAAGAATATCCGCGTCCGAAATCAACAGACCTATCCATATAACAGTCTTAGCACCAAATTCAAAAAGACAATCATAGTATACATAAACACAGGCTAGTTTACTGCAAGAGAGAAGAGGTCAACAGTTTTCAATGATGCCGACAAGACGTCATGATGTTCCAAAAATATCAAATCCGTATCGCTGATCAGTATTCTTAATCCATAATATTCGTTGTAAAGTCGTCATCTAGAGAACGATTTATCTCAGTCGCGCTTTGATTGTGCCTGTTCATATGAGCACCATGAGGATTTTGTAGTACATGGGTTCATACGGCCCCTAGCCCCGGGTTAAGTGGAATTAGACACAAGTTACGAAACGTAACGCCATAGATCTTGCTACGCTCGTATTTTGCTATCAGCATATGCGATATGTATCGCCAAATTTGAGATGACATAACGCTGTGGCTCAGGTAGTCAATCTTGTCCAAGTGAAGAGGTCGTGGCATTTGTTTGGGCACAACTGGTGACAAACACATCCCAAGTCTAAATGTAAAATTTTACATTGTCCCATGCCTTCGCCGTCAATGTGACGAACTTCACATGGAAAGAATCCGGTATATCGCAGTGGATATGTGGAGAAAAACAGCTCCCATCTCGCCAAAGATTTCAGCAACTACGATGTATGCCTGGGGGATCATAATGCAGCAACTATTTGAACACAACCGTCTTCGTGAAAGGTGAATGGTGACTGAGCTTGAGAAGCTCGTTCTCTTATCCTAAACCCGTACAATGGTCAAATGATTCGTCTATACTTTAGCCTAAACATAGCCTCGTCCACAATACGACCCCGCAGCAATTCGACTAACTTACCTTCATTCGATCCCTTTGTACCTTTGTTCTGTGGCCGGCTGATCCCTGTGTTCTTTCGATCTCGTAAATTGGACGTTTGACCTCGTGACCTTCTGACTTCGTGACGTTTCGAGCCCGTGACGTGACCCCTTGACCTAGGGACTTTTTTACCTACATTCTGCTGTGACTTGACCTAAATACTGACAGCCAACCCCCATGGTTACTGACATATTCACCTATCCCCAGCATTGGCAAGAATATGTGGGATCTGTAACGATGTCAGTCAATGTCACGAAACGTTATTACAAGGAAAAACAAGAATACATGTCAGTGATATAGATTTGACGAAAGAAACATCGTGTTGTCTTACTGAAATAATTGAGTGCTACTGATCACTTCTCGCGTGTAGGAAACTAGTGTTCTATAGTTAATATACCCCGAACGGTTTGTCCGACATATATGCAACAAATTAATCGCACAACAACAAAACATAGCACAGCATCCAGATTAAAAAGTGCATTTTTATTCTCAAAATTGATAAAAATCAGTTCAAATTCCACGAAAATAGTCAAAACTTCCCATGTTATGTTTGGGACACAATGACGTCGAATTATCAGTGTTACAACATGCCTCTTCCTTTTTCCCCCGATCTACAGAGAAACAGCTGGAAGGATTTTCTTGATATTGTGAAAGGAATTGCTCAAATTCAGATACTGTGCAAAGTTTCATTGTACAGCGGAAGTTTGGCTCATATTATAAGCGAAATCGTGTTGAAAATAAATGAGATTTAACGGTTATTCATTATATATACCTGCTTGGGTGCTGTGCTGATGTGTCGTGAGACAAGATCGTTTGATTATTGACGCAACAATTATTTATAGATCTTCTTAACGATCTGGAAAAGAAGGAAAGGTTCTTAACGTTGTGGGGTGTTTTAGCCCAGTGCCTCAGGTACATCCTTGATTTCCCAGGTAGACATCCTCGTCGAAGTTAAAAAGTTCTGGCGTTTGTTTGGGCGCAACGGGTGACGAACATATCTCAAGTTGTATTTTTTATCATTTAGAAAGTGATCGTATAATAGTATTTTCGTTATTTTGGGATTACACTATCTTAGAATAGCACAAATTCTAGTGCTGAAAATTGGTCGAGTCCCGTGCGGGATTGGAACCAGCGACCTTAGAGTCAGGCACCTAATCGCCAGCACTGTATGTCGGCGATCTAAACCACTCGGCCAACGGGCCTCCCACAAAAATAGGAGGTAGCAGACCGGTAGTCTTGAAAGCGAACATACAGTACCCCTCTGATGATCGTAATGACACAGTCCCACGACACTCAAAAGTGCATCATGGGATATCTTCCAGTTTTGAAGCATTTGATTGGTCAATTCAAATTTTCGAAATGAAATCCAGGAATTTCATTGGTCAGTTGAGACATCAACATATCAACATATCTCACTAGGTCATACTCGTCCAGGTAGCTTACATTTACACAAGCTAGGTAAACCAAGATGGTAAATCAGGGGAATATTCCGTGATATTATATCTGAGTTTACTGAGATTGACATTTACAGGGCCTTATTCCGGTGTGATGGATAAGAATGTCCTGGTGATTAGTGTCCCTTTTTATATCCCTTTCTATTGCAACCAACGACGAACATTTGCCCCCAATGTAGAGAAAATTGTCTTACCTAGATTAGAAGATAGGACACGGACACTCCACACCGGCAAACATCGAAATCATGATTCCACTCTCTACCACCTTGGATTCGTTCGCGTCCTATCTACCCAGGTAACTACAAATTAACTGATAGAGATGAATACACCCGTGCCAACTTCTACTTTATACACCAAGGCTCATAAATCAGCCTGTCCATCTCGACTCGGTGAATTTTCATAACATAACTAAATCCGTGCATAATCAAGGTATTGCTTTGCATATAAATATTAACCTAGAAGACTCGTTCACGTCAGATAATGGCGTTGAACAAAGGGATAACTTTAGCCCAACTATGTTTAATCTCTGTGTAGATGATATGCCATTTCTCTCAGATACATCCACAACAATAACATTAAAATATGAATAACTATCAGATCTTTCATGAGCAGATGATCCGACAATAACTTGGAACCTGAAGGCCTCCAAAACTAGCGAAATATTTTGCATGATTACTGTATTAATGAAATTTGACGGTCAACTACAGTAAATCAAAATGTATGCTAATCGAAAAACAGAAACAGATCTACCCTTACAACACCGTTTTTTACTATTGATAACTGGTGTAAATATGGTGAATGTGAATTAAATTGTCCTACTATTCCAAGAAAGGAACGTTATGCTTACGTTTATGATAATTTTGGCAACTTCAGGTCGAAAATAGCCAGGTTATCATTGAATAAATTATTTTTCTTTTTGAAGAGATAGAAAAGAGGGTAGAAAAATGGACTACTGCGAGACACGTCAATTCACCTGTTTGTACTAGCGGACCAGCTGATTTTGTCGAAAGGTCGCGAAACTTTGGCAGGACAGCTGTGGGGGTGACCTCAATGAAACAAAAATCCAAAAGGGTATCGAATTGTGATGTGGGCAGGGATGTGGGCGATGTGGGTGGTCGAACGACTGGGAAAAACTATGCCAGTATAGCTATGGGGTCGGGGAGGTGACTCAAAAACGAGAAGAGGGGCATTTGACATCCACTGGGACAAGGAACATGAATGTACATTAACATACTGTACCATGTAAAAGTTTATCTGTCGTAATTGAAATATGTCAAGGATGGTATCTCGGGCAGATCCACAAGGAAAGAGTCAGAAAGGGCAAATCTCAATTCCATCAAATATGAGGTATTATAGACGTATGCATACATGGATAACTATTATAAGATGGCATCATGTCTAAGAAAACCTAACCGGTTCACGCCAGTCTGTGGTTTCTCGTTCCATAGACCTTACAACACTTCACAATATATTTGAGAAAAAAGTATGTAGCGATAATAGATAACGTTTTTAGATTATAGTTTAGTTCCATACACTCAACGCCAAAGCACTAGAACTGTATTTTGCTATGCCTTAGATTTTAGGATGTAGATACTGATCTCATATGTAAAACTTAGGATAGCTATGACATTAAAACGATTGATCCAAAATAGAGACGTTCAAAAGGGGAATTTGTGTGATCGAAAACATAAGCTGTACATGCACATGCTCTCACTTGTACGTTTCAATCTGATCTCTTGGTAAGATGGTAGCCTATGGTGCTATCAGAAGCCGATTCATATCGCATGTAGGGATAGGGGATCCACAGGGTACACGGCGAAGGCTGATGTGCCTGGGGGAACCTACTTGGGGGTTGTGGAAATGAAAAATTGGATTAGACGTTAATTATAAAAAGACTACAAATAATAGTTAGCATTGAATATTTCACATTCAGTAGAAGTTTATCAACCCCCAAAAATGTCCGTCAGTCGGATCTGTTAAAATAATATTAATGGGAAAGTGTATATCTTGCATTCCAGATCGAATTACCCTAACACGTACGTTACATTCTTCAGTGCGCATGTCCTCATTGCTGTCTTGCCCATATCACATCAATGAATGCAACGCCTATGTTTAGTAGGTCATAGATGTTATTGACTACTATTTCGAAGAGTTAGACGTATTCTGATTTGTTTTGAACCACGTGTCATAACCAGGATGTCTTGAAAGTAGTTTTCAGTTATTTATAGAAGGTTCTATTTCTACGATATTAACCCTCATTAAAAGCAGTCTTCAATTACAATATTTCATTTTAACTTTATTAACCTTTGATTGCCATAAAACTGTGGTGTCTATTGTAAACATTGAACTATCTACATCTATGTGTTGTTGATGTGGGATATTACCTAATGTCACAAAGATGTTGAATATATGACGTTTAAACAGCTCTACAAACAGCGAAACGTTCTAAGTTGATATTTATTCAGTGGAATTGAAATAAGATTCATGGCTTCTGACATTCATATACGGCAATCAATGCTCTTAAGCACCCTCACTATCAATGGACTACGACGTTCGATAACGATACAGGCTTACACTCATATCAAGTGAAACGATAAGAGAGACGATTACAATTTTGACGAAAGTAGACTATAAGTTGGTTGTCAGTATCTAGGTCAAGTCACAGCCAAAAGTAGCTCAAACGGTCACGAGATCGAGGTCAAGGGTCATGAAAACAAACGGGTTAAAGGTCAGAACAAGGACAAATGGAGTCAAAGGTCAAGGGATCAACGGTCTCGGGGCCAAACGCCACGGATCAAAATGCCACGGGGCCGAAAGGTCAGGAGGACAAGGGTCACGAGAACGAAGGGTATCGAGATGTCAAAGACATAAAGGGATCAGAAGGTCACACATCAAAAGTTCACAGTGTCTAAAGGTAACGAGGCCGAAAGGTCGAGAGAACGAACAAATGGGGTCAGGGTTTACAAGAACGTAGGGAAGGTAAGAATGTCGAACAGAAGGTACGGGGTAATACAGATGAAGATGCTGTGTTTTATCTCATGGTATGGACGAATCACGTGACCATTGATTTAGCTTAAACGGACGAGCTTTTGGAGCTCAGTCGTGTTCATCTGACGACGACACAGCTCACCAATCTCCAGTGTACGAGTTGTCACAGCGAAACAGCTCACCAATTACCAATAAAAGAGTTGTCAGAGCATTTCCATCATAGCTCTCTAGATTTGTATCTAATACCGCTTATGCCGGTGCTAGGGGCCGTGTGGTCATATCATCCAAGTTGCCACATGAACAGGTACAATAATAGCGTACCCGAGATACAACACATATCACGAACCGTTAGATTCTTGGTATGTGCTTTAGAATAGCTTAACCGAAAGACTATACTGTGACGTCATGTGGCTCTGTCAGTATGTCGGCACCTCTTCTCACTTCCCTTATGTGTGTTGTAGTCCACTCATCTTTCGTGAAAGACGGTTGTGTTCTAACTTTTCCATTTGATCTCCCTGGTATACAGCGTTGCTGCAGAACTCTTTAGCGAGAGGGAAGCTGTCCTATCAGTATATTCAACCTTATAATTCTTACCATGTGAAGTTCATTACCTCGACGGCGAAGGCATGAGACAATGTAAAGATTCACATGTCAACTATAGATATGTACCTCACCCCTTGAACCCAAATGCCAGAACTTCTTCACTTGGACGAGGATGTCTACCTGAGCCCCAGCGTCTTCAAAGGGAAATCGTGCATGTACCTGAGGCACTGAGATAAAGCACCCAACGGGGTTACGGAGACCATTTCCTACTGCAAAAGGTATTTTCTTGGATGTGATCTTTTGGACAGAACTGAAGAAGAAAGCTTAAGAAATCGACGCAACCCTGAGCGAGATGGTGGCCAGTGTCCAGGTTTTGCGCATCCGGAATGTATGACGACGATGACAACCGCACGTCATCACTTCCTCCCACTCCCAAGTTCAATAGAAAGAGACAGCTTCTTGAATACTCCATTAAGAAAGCTTATATCAGAGAGATTGCGTCTATGGTCGGAGACATAACGAGAGAAAGCTGTACTGGATGTGAGATCGACGACCCAAGTCAGGATCATCTGGAGTGTATTATGATCGATCCAGACGAAATGGCGGAATTATACATCGAGGAAACCATGAAACCTATTGATGAAGAAGTTGTACTGAAACCCATGTAGAAAATAAACATGCCGTTAATGTGCACCCTGTGTATCTGCTCAAATATCAGTGTGAAGACTGGCACGACACGGGATGGAAGACTGATGAATGGAAAAAGAACTTGATTAAATGCATCAAGACAAAATCTTCTGGATACGGTACTTCGAAGACAAAAGTATCACTCGATGCGCAAGTGCTTTAACTACGAACATAACGTATACGATAGATTTTCCGAACTGCCCCTTATTCGGTACTCTATGTTCAGCGATTGCCGACATTATATACTTGTAAACTACTCATATCGTTATTTTGTTGTTATTTATGCTATTTGATTAGGTGTAAACCAGTTTATCTTTTATCTGCGTCATTTACTGACGGGCGTACTGTACAATTTGTTCAAAACTCGGTTTACCCCCTAATCAGACACCAAATTCGTACTCTGTAACGAATGACGAGAACGCTGGCTTACAATTAAATAAATATCAAAATTACAACAAAATTACGTGATGAGTAGTTTACAAGTACATATTGTTAATAATCGCACGAATAATCGACAAGTTTGAACAATTTGTTGTGTTCGTGGTTAATTACAAGCGTCTGGTCCGTCATTCATAATTCACCCGTCGTCCATTAAAGTATATCCGCGTCTATAATCCGAATTACAACACATATAAGGGAAGTGGGAAGAGGTGCCGACATACTGGCAGAGCCACATGACTTAACAGTGTAGTCTTCTGGTTAACCTATTCTAAAGCACATAGCAAGAATCTAGCGATTCGTGATATGTGTTGTATCTCAGGTACGCTTTTATTGTACCTGTTCAGACCTATTCCATATTCCATATAACAGTATTAGTACCAAATTCAAAAAGACAATCATAGTATACATAAACATAGGCTAGTTTCCTGCAAGGGAGAAGCGGTCAACAGTTTTCAATGATGCCAGCAAGACATCATGATGTTTCAAAAATATCAAATCCGTCTCGTATTTGCTATCAGCATGCGATAGCAAAATTTGAGAAACTTTGAGTGGAGGCGCTTGGTGGTATAGCCCTGTCTTATAAGTTTCTGCAACAATGTTTTGTGGCGAAAAATCGTCATATTTAACACAGGATCTAGCAAATGCTACAAGGCGAGATATGTATACGCCATATGCGGGTCCCACTTGAATATTACTGTCCAGAAAGCGATAGTTTACGATGTTGAAATTGTAATCATCTCTTTTGTCATAAAGTCGACGAGAGAGAAGACCCGTTTCATTTTTTATAGAGATATAGGTCTAAATATGATGTGCCTATAGGGCTATCTGTAGTTTCTTTCAAATCCAGTGAAGGTGGATATATATCCTTCACTGGCTCATTTATATAGCGATTATCCACAGCGCGAAGATCGTCTATATAGCGTTTGGTGAATGAGAAAGAACGGGCTTTGAATGGATCGGTTTTTGAAAGCGCCTGCATATAGTCATATTCATAAGACAACAGATATAGATCAGCCAACAGGGGTGTACAATTAGTACCCATTGGAATACCTATCTGCTGTTGATATGTTGTGTTGCCAAATTTCACATAGATATTTTTAATGAGAAATTCAAGCAACTCTGTAAACAAAGAAACATCCCATGAATGATATCTCTTATATGTTCCGACATTAATATATTTACAATCAGTTTTCTTGAACACAGATACTATTAATGAACTTAGACGGTCAATAATGTCCTGATGAGGGCCTTTGTACATCGAGTCTTCAAAATATATTTGGAAGATTTGGTTTTGGTGCATTTAGTATAAGGTAATTCCTTCATTTCATCTGTAGCAATCATCCTACACCCGTGATGAACGTACGTGGCTCGGGTCGTCGATCTCACATCCTGGACAGCGTTATGTCGTTTCGTCGCCTATCATAGTCGAAATTTCGCCGATATAAGCTTTCTTGATGGCGTATTTCAAAAACCGTTTCCTATTGCTGACCTGGCGAGTGAGTGGAGGTGCTGTTGTCGTCGTCGTCATCATAGATTCCCGTTGCGCGATCCAGGATACTGACCGCCATTTCCTTCAGAGCTGCGCCGATTTCTCGAGATTTTAAAGAAATTCCTTTGGTAGTAAGAAAGATGTTCATAACGCTGTGGGGTGCTTTAACCCAGGGCCTCGGGTACATATATGATTTCAATTTGAAGACGCTGTGTCTCAGGTAGACAATCTTGTCCAAGTGAAGAGGTCCTGGCATTTGTTTGGGCACAACTGGTGACAATCACATCACAAGTCTAAAACTTTACATTGTCCCATGCCTTCGCCGTCAATGTGACGAACTTCACATGGAAAGAATCCGGTACATCGCAGTGGATATGTGAAGAAAAACAGCTCCCATCTCGTCAAAGATTTCAGCAACTACGGTATATGCCAGGGAGATCATATTGCAGCAACTATTTGAACACAACCGTCTTCGCGAAAGGTGAATGGTGACTGAGCTTGAGAAGCTCGTTCTTTTATCCTAAATCCGTACAATGGTCAAGTGATTCGTCTATACTTTAGCCTAAACATAGCCTCGTCCACAATACGACCCCGCAGCTGCAATTCGACTAACTTACCTTCATTCGACCCCTTTGTACCTTTGTTCTGTGGCCGGTGACCCCTGTATTCTCTCGATCTTTTGACCTCGTAAATTGAACGTTTGGCCTCGTGACCTTCTGACCTCGTGACATTTCGAGCCCGTGACGTGACCCCTTGACCTAGTGACCTACATTCTACTGTGTCTTGACCTAGGTACTGACAACCAACCCCCATGGCTACTGACATATTCACCTATCCCCAGCATTGGCAAGAATATGTGGGATCTGTAACGATGTCAGTCAATGTCACGAAACATTATTACAAGGAATAACAAGAATACATGTCAGTGATATAGATTTGACGAAAGAAACATCGTGTTGTCTTACTGAAATAATTGAGTGCTACTGATCACTTCTCGCGTGTAGGAAACTAGTGTTCTATAGTTAATATACCCCGAACGGTTTGTCCGACATATATGCAACAAATTAATCGCACAACAACAAAACATAGCACAGCATCCAGATTAAAAGGTGCATTTTTATTCTCAAAATTGATCAAAATCAGTTCAAAATCCACGAAAACAGTCAAAACTCCCCATGTTATGTTTGGGGCACAATGACGTCGAATTATCAGTGTTACAACAAGCCTCTTCCTTTTTCCCCCGATCTACAGAGAAACTGCTGGACGGATTTTCTTGATATTGTGAAATTAATTGCTCAAATTCAGATACTGTGCAAAGTTTCATTGTACAGCGGAAGTTTGGCTCATATTATAAGCGAAATCGTGTTGAAAATAAATGAGATTTAACGGTTATTCATTATATATACCTGCTTGGGTGCTGTGCTGATGTGTCGTGAGACAAGATCGTTTGATTATTGACGCAACAATTCTTTATAGATCTTCTTAACGATCTGGAAAAGAAGGAAAGGTTCTTAACGCTGTGGGGTGTTTTAGCCCAGTGCCCCAGGTACATCCTTGATTTCCCAGGTAGACATCCTCGTCCAAGTTAAAAAGTTCTGGCGTTTGTCTGGGCGCAACGGGTGACGAACATATCTCAAGTTGAAATGTAAAACTTTACATTGTCTCATGCCTGTGCCGTCAACGTGACGAACTTAACATGGATAGAATGCGGTATATCACAGCGGCTGTGCGGAGAGAAGCAGCTCTCGTATCGCCAGTGACTACGGCAACAACGTTGTATGTCAGGGAGATCATATATTGCAGCAAATCTTTGAACACAACCGTCTGTCGCGAAAGATGAATGGTGACTAAGCTTGAAAAGCTCGTTCTCTTATCCTAAATCCGTACAACGGGATATATACTGTAGACTAAACATAGCCTCGACCTCTATACCACCCAGCACCTGCTTACATCCATTATATTCCATTGTCCCTTTGTTTTGTTGATCCATGACCCCCTTTGTTTCTTTGTTCCCTCGACCTTTGGATCATGTGAACTTTTAACACTCTGGACTTTTGACCTCGTGCCCTATGGACCTCTTTGTCGCAACTTCTTTGTTTCTTTATTCTCGCGACCCCTTCATATCAAGACCTTTCGACCGAGTGACGCCTCGACCTCGTGACCTTTTGGCATACATTCAGCTGTTATTGACCAAGGTACTGACAACCAAACCCCCAGAATACTTTCCTATTGTCCTATCCCCAGTATTGGCAAGATTATGGGATATGTGACGATTCAGTCAATTCAATGTCACGAAACATTGTTATAAAAGCTGGTCCGACGAGGGCACACAATCAAACGCCTTGACTTCAAGTTTGTTAAATGTGGTGGATATCACATACTGACGGCAACATACAATGATAGCGTGCTTGATCTCTGGCAATACA
Organism: Hanleya hanleyi; assembly: GCA_036873755.1. Classification (NCBI taxonomy): domain Eukaryota; kingdom Metazoa; phylum Mollusca; class Polyplacophora; order Lepidopleurida; family Hanleyidae; genus Hanleya; species Hanleya hanleyi. Next base: position 121,849 of record JAVTVY010041470.1, on the reverse strand, counting down.
ATAGCAAATGCGTAGATATTTTGAAGGCGTGGTGTTCAAAGCTTGATCACGTTGTACTCGAGAGTATATGTCAGTTATATAGATTTGATGATAAGAACATCGTCATGTCTTACTGAGATGATTGAGGGCTGCTGATCGCTTCTCTCGTGTAGTAAACTACTGTCTATCCTAGCTAATATACACCGGACGGTTTGACCAATTTTTGGGCAACAAATTATTGGCACAAAATACTTTGCATAGCTTCTAGATTCGAAAGATGCATAGTTATTCTCAAGTTTGATTAAAATCAGCTCAAAAAGTACGCCAATTGTCAAAACTTTGTCAAAAATGTTATGTTCGGGACACAATGACCTCGATTTATCGCTGTCACAACTTGCCTCGATGACGTCTAAATGTAGCTTGCAAATCGTCTATCTCTTAATTTTACCGATCTACAGAGAAAGTGCTAAAAGAATTTTCTTAATATTGTGGAATTTCAGATACTGTTTCACTTAGTCCGAGTTCTTTCCTATACAAAAAAGGGAAAATTGGAGCGACCATGGGATCGCGCTACCTCGTCACAGTAAAAATTATTTTTAAAATATATTCGACTGTTCTAGAACACTTACCTCACATTATTTATTAATGAAAAATTTCCCTTCATTGCCAGCCAAAAAAAAAATATCCGTTTCGTTCAACGTCTATTACAGTGTCAACAGCTTTTTTTCATTTCATTTGCTTCAACGAAACCACAACTGACCTAGTATTTCGTTTGGAATGAGGTAGAAGTTAAAAGCGCTAAAACTTGTGAAGAACGTGACGGATCTTGTTAAATCTGGGCTGCCAAAGAAGAGAAATTGTTCATTAATAAATATATGTGAGTTGAGTGTTTTAGAACGGCCGAATATATTTTAAAACTAATTTTACTGGGATGAGGTCGCGCGACCCCGTGGTCGCTCCCATTTTGCTTCTTTCTTTCTTTTTTGCATGGAAGAGAACTCTGACCCTAGCCAGGCAGCTAGTCTCTCGGAAATTATCCGTCTTCTGGCGTGAAGGGTCATAGGAAGCTTGGACTAAGTTTCACTGTAGAGCGAGAGTTTGTCACAAATTATTAGCAAAATCGTCTTTAAAATAAGTGGAACTGAACCTAATTTACCTTAATTCGATTATTCATTTTTTTTTATATTTGATAATTTTATTCAGCTTTTCGACATACACATTCATATATCACATTGAAGCATTATAAAGAACCTAAAAGAAAACAAGAAAAACTCAGAGCACACACATTTCCAGATATCTCATCAGTGCAATGATAATTCCCTTCATGTAAGCCAAGAGGTTGAAGTAAGTGTCTGCTTCCATGTATAATTAAGCTACGGATATATTGCAGTGATGGCAAACAGCATTTTCAATAAATCATTCTCTTAGCAATAGGTGAAGTGAAGACCAATATTTGTCAAAAATTCTTCAATCACGGTATCTGATATCTGATAAGTCTATCGGTCTCGTACATATATTTTAAACTTCTCAAAATGTCGTCTAAATTCGGAATTCTGTTAAGTGCTTTCATTTTGTAAATAAAGTATTTAATACCAATTAATAAGTAATCCAAAGATTTGTATTGAGATCCTGTTAATCCTAAGATTACCTGATCGGCAGAGAGTTTAATCATAATCCCGGTTGTTGCTAACCATTTCACTATTTTCGTCCAAATTGCTTTTATTTTGTTACATTCTCAGAAAATATGAATGATAGTTTCTGGGGTTTCTGAACAGAATGTGCATACGTTACTGACATTACCATCTATGCGATTCGCAAATATATTGGTCGTCAGAATTCTATTAATTATTCTATAATGCAACCACTTATATTTTTTGTCTCTATATTTCGTTGAGAGCATATTAAATTTCTGCCACTCATAAATACTGTATTTTTTACCCAAAACTGTCTCCCATTTCAAATGAGCATTCTATTTTGTAAATGAAGAAGATAACAGGGTAGGATAATATGTACGACAACCTTTAGTTGTTTTTAACAGCTCAGATATCTGTGGCGGTATCAACGGTGTACATGTTATTTTGCGTAGGGTTGCCATCCCGTCATTTAGTGCTGTCGTTTTGACTGTGTGACAGACTCCGGCATATTCAAGAAAATTGACACGAATGTCGAACTTATAGTTGAACTTAGCGGCAGAGAGGAAATCTCTCGACTAGTCCAGCAAGTCATTTACAAATCGAATCGCCTTTCTATCCCAGTGTTGATAATAAAAAGGTCTCTTATCTATAGTAAATTTGTCATTATACCAAAGTCATCTCGCTAGAAAACATATCACTATTGTTGTATTTCAATTTTTGCTGAAAGTCCCCCCATGCTGAAAGAACGTCCTTCCAAAAGTCATTTCCTATCAGCGGCATAACAATATTTTTCAGTGACATTTGACCAATTTCTGCAATATTCAAATCATAGGGAATATTGGTTTTTAAAATTTCCCTCCATTTTGGGTTACCTATCTGTATAGGCGTCTAATCCATGATATCTTTTGTGCTTGTATAGTGTATTTGATATCTGGTACTTTCAAGTCCCCTTCCTTTACTGATTTTTTGGCTGTTTTCCATGCTATTTTATCCGGTTTCGAATCCCATATAAATTCAAATATCTTTCTCTGTAATTCATCAATCATCCCCACCGGTGGGTTAGGAAGGGAAGAGAATAAGTGGTTTTATTTCGATATTAATAAACTTTTCATAATAACAATCCTTCCTAATGGGGTTAAGTACCGTCTGGACCAGGTTTTCATTATCATTTCTATTTCCTTAACTGTGTCCTTATAGTTTCTTTCGACCATTTCTGCCAGATTTAGAGTGAATACTAACCCTAACATTTTAAAGTTTCCTTGAGACCAGTCGAGGCGCCGTTTCGTTTTGTATACGACTTCAGACCCTTTACGAGCTCCTATCCAAATTAGTTTTGTTTTGTCAGCATTCATTTTCAGTCCGGAAAAGCTATAAAAATGTTCCAAGGTCCTTAAACGTGCTTGTAGGCTTTTCTGAGATCCATCTAAAAATATTGTGGTATCATAAGCATATTGTGTTAATATAAAATTCTGTCCTCCGATTTTAATTCCAGTAATATTTCTATTGTTTCGAAGCATTATTGAAAGTATTTCATTGCACAATAAAAAAAAATGTACGGCGAGAGAAGGTCTCCTTGGCGGCAGACACGAAAAATACTAAAGAAGGGAGAGGCGAATCCGTTAACGATGACACGTGATTCCGCATCTTTATAGAATATGTTTAGCCATTTTTGAATAGATGGGCCGAAATCAAAATTATGTATATATGTCCAATCAACAAAGTCGAAAGCTTTTTCAAAATCTAGTAATAATAGTAGCCCGGGTATTTGGTGATCTTCCGTATACTGCATTATGTCGTATGTTAATCTTGTATTCTCACCAATATATCTGCCGGGTATAAAACCCTTTTGGTCTTTGTGTATGAGATAAGGTAAGTATTTCTTTATTCTTTGTGGCATTGCAGCAGAGCCAATTTTATACGAAACGTTAAGAAGCGAAAAAGGGCGCCAATTTTTTCAAAAACTGTTTTGGCTTGCCCTCTTTCGGATAATGATTGATTCATTTTTATATGCGTAATTTAGATATTTCAGCAGATATTCGCTTAAATCCGTCCAAAAAATTTTGAAGAACTCTGCTGTGTAGCCATCTGGGCCAGGACTTTTTTCATTCTTCATATTTTTGAGTACGATCAGAATTTCTTCTTTAGTCAGTTCGCCTTCTAATTCATTGGATTGTTCATTGTTCAATTTCGGAAGGCTAGATTCTAATATTAAATCATTAAGATCAACAGAGCTGCTTTCTTTCTCGGTGTAGAGTTTCTTGTAAAATAATTTAGTTTCCTCTAATATCTTCGTTTGCTCACTTATAACCTCACCTTTGTCAGTTTGAATTCGGGTAATGGCCTTATTCAAATAATTCCTATGTTCTAATGATAAGAAGTATCTGGTGGGCTTCTCCTCTTTTTCCGACCAGGTAGCTTTCGTTCGTGCTATTATACCGTCGACCTTATGTTTATTAATTGTTTCTAATTTTTCATTTATATCTCGTATTTCTTTTATCGCCTTTTCCTTCATCTAATCTTTCTTCTACTTTCCGTAGATCTAGCGATAGCTGTAATTCTTCTCTCTTTTTTTGTTTCCTCTTATCGTTTTCCCTCTTATTTTCAATAATATAGCTTCGAATAGTAACTGGTCATTGATGTCATATTCTTCTTGATCATTCTGATCCATTTTCCTATATTCCTGTTCAGTTTCTTTAACCACGTTTTTACGTAGTCTTTATCTCTAAGAAATGAATTATTGAATTTCCAGAATCCCTTGCCCCTCTTAAGATTCTTAAATGTTATTGAAATACTAATAATAAAATGGTCGGAACGGTAGCTTGGATGAATATCCGCATTATTAACACCGTGTAATAGGCCACGTGATACCAAAAAGAAATCCAAACGCGCCTGTTTGATTGGAGTGGGCTGTCGCCAAGTATATCTCCTCGCTTCTGGATTGAACTCGCGCCACGGATCTACTAACTGGGTGATTAGCCTTGAAATAGTTGAAGGTATCTATATTCGGATCTTGTACCAGGTTCCAGTCCCCACATATAATGATATGCTGATTATTCCATTCCTCTATCATTAACTGGATATGCTGAAAAAGGCTAGGATCATCCTCATTAGGAGCATATATTGAAGCAAGAGTGAATGTCATTTCAGGGGTTTTATTTCTAGCAGTAGATAATTCTCCTTTTTCTATACCTCTTTATCCTCAACACCTCAATTTTTTACAAAATAAAATCGCTACCCCACGAGCGTTACTGGTAAATGGGCTGATATACATTTCATATCCCCATTCTGAAGATATTTGCTGTTTCATTTTTTGCGTAAAATGTACATCTTGTAGACAAATTATCGAATATTTGAAATTTCGTAAATGTCGAAACACATCTACTCGCTTCTGTTTGTTATTCAAGCCTCGACAATTCACGGAGCCTATGGATAATTCAGGAACAGACGTCATTTAATGGAAGGAGACACTTTTTGTTAACATTACTAACTGTGTATTGTGTAATAGACGAACGATGGGCACATTTCTCTACACATGGAATAAATCTTTTTTAATTCGATTATCCATTGTATATACCTGCTTGGATGTCGTGCTGATGTGTCATGCGACAAGATCGTTTGATTATTGACGTAGTAATTCTTTATAAACAGCGGATGTGAAATGGATTTCGGATCTGATGTCTGTATCGTCTCTCACATAGATAATAATTGTCCTATCTACGCTCGAATTAGATAACCTACCATAACACGTCAACATTTCACACCAAATAACCTCTCAATTTACAGTTTTTTTAAGCGTAAAGTTACTAGAATGAAAATAAAGCGGGCCCCTGTGATTGGTGGCTGGGAGATGTGTACAGTAGACTGACAGATCCAGACCGGATCATCAACTCTCTCAACGGTTCAGACAATACGGTCATTCGGAACTTACGGCTGCATAATAATTACTGTAGCAGGCAATATGATCTTCATTCGCCTTATTATTAATGTGAGATATTCCAAACAATGGTTCATTTATTTTGTACTATTTATCGCTTGTTCTTTCCTTCGATCCAGCAGAGCGTATCCCCCGAAATTGTCACTGCTTCCTGAAAACGGTAGCCAAATTCAACTGGAACTTAACGCAACGCTCGAGATGAACGAAGACGGTGAGATATCTCGAGAAGAAATTGAATCTTCACATGAAAACGTCACACCTCGGAAGATAAACTGGGCAGAGAAGTTACGCGTACGACTCAGAGACAGTACAAACGATTCATCCTTGTTACACCGGAGTGATGTTGACCAGTTACCTAGTTTTATGCTGGAGATCCACGAGAAGATGCGACTTGCGGACAAATTCGAGGGCACGGTGCTTGGAGAAAAACTGGAGTTGGACCAATCTGTCCTAGGCTTACCCCCATTGGCAGGTGAGTCGTTCATATTGATATTGTCCGATCACACGTGTTTGGTCAGGCGCATTCGAGAAATGCTCAACACACAATTATTATTCCGTAGAAGACTGTTGCCTTGGTTTTCTAGAGCCGAGATCACTGGATATAGAAGTATTGCTGATCCAAAATTATTGCAGAAAGTGTTCCACCATGATCCAGCTATGACCAGGTACAATAATCGTGTTTACATTGTTTACCTTGCGCCATATCTATATATGATTAATATCGATGTGGCTGGCGGAGATGGGAGCGAGGCTCATATAATCCCACGTACAATGGCGTATGTTGGCAGATGACAGCTGGCGTTTGCTCCGATATCTACAGCTGGTAGTTTATTCCAAGCGTTCATAACTCGGATGGAGAAGAAAAACATCCTGATATTCAGCCTGACAAGTAGCTTCATTAATTTCAATCGGTATCCCCTGGTTCTGGTTTCCTGTGACAATGGGAACATGTTGTGACTAGTGATGTCAAATTCTTTCATTGTTTATGTTTCGATCAGGTCATTGCGCATTTTCCTAGTTTCGGAATATGTGAGATCCAGGATCCTAAGTCTGCTTTTGTATTGATGCTCACTAATTTCTTCAAACATTTTGGTCATTCTGCCATCGACCTTTGAATATCATTTCATGGTATGGGTTCAAACCGGAGCGCAGTATTCTAGGTGAGGCTTTACCACATACTTGTACAGAGAAAAACACGACATTAAACCTTAATTCTCCCCTCTCTTTCTCTCTATCTTGTACACAGAAAGAATCATGTCCTTGGATTGTGCACAATAGGTCAGCATATTTGGTTTGCCCGTGGCGACTATACATACACTTTAATTGCAATCATAGGTGCGTGTAAATAACCACTCCTCTTTTTCGACAATTTCGACAATTGGATGGTCTTCCATATATGTTAAGGAATTCTGTTGTGGACAAGAGCTAAACATTGATCGATATGAGGCTATACCCAACTAGATATTTTGCTTGGAATTGATTTGATTTGATTTTTATTTCACCAGAGCATAAGATATCTTAAAATACAAAATATCAAAGTGGCGAGAGGAAAACATTGGGCTTGTTCTATCCCAAAATGATACGCATGTATGGTTGTAGCTAACACACTAGAAAGTGGAACATAGAAATAAAAGAAATATATCCGTTTATAGATAAAAGCAAAACCGACAAAAACATTAAAAGGACACCCAACAAATGTTTCAACATTCACATACAGATTGCTCTTTTTCACGTCATGACGAATCAGGATCTGGAAAGCTATTTTCCTTTTAAATGATAAGACTTCGCATGGAATTTTTAATACTGAAATGGAGGTACATGATTTTAATTGAAAAGGCAGTTTATTCCATATTCTAGGGTCTTTAATTTTAGTACTAAAAAGATTGGCCAGACGAATACAACTGGTGATATAAATTATGGCTAGATTATGTAGTTGGATATCTATGGACTTTGGATAATTTCGTGAAATATGACCGAAAGACTATTGCCAATAAATCCGAATGGTTGCAAAATTTATCAACAAAGAGAAAAACTAGCTAGTCTTTCAACTGGGTTAACATTTTTCTATAGCATTAGCCACTCGTCGGATTGTAACAGAGGCCTGTTAAGGTAAATAATTGGAAGACGAAATCACTCGTAGAACTTGAAGCACGTTTATAGACAGTTCACAGTTAAACATACAAACACACAGGAACGAGTATACTAAATCGGATCTCCGGATAATCAAAGCTGATATTCCAAATCTTACAAATTCACAATGTTCGTGGATTTGGATATCCATAAAACTTGCCAACGATTATGGCTGAACTTATAATGAGAGTGTGACTTAATATATGGTAACTAACAACAGAGGAATACAAGTTTAAACAGAGCAATAATTATACAAAGAACAAATGGACGTAAAGAACGGACTAAAACATGCTACAAAACACAGGTAATGAAAGATATGGGATTAAGGCTTAACCAATCAGTTTAGTGAACCTAACCTATAGTCAGATAAAATGATTCCATGATGGGACCACTAAATGATATTTTTATAGCTGATAAAATAAAATACACCGGCTTGAATGTATCGAATATAAATGTAATTTCAGTTATGTATTCCTATGTTATATAACATTAATTCCTGTGGCAGGATCACTGTATTAATGAATTTAGAGATACCCGAATAGCGCGAACATCATCATCGATGGCCAAAACGCTTTACATCGTCTGCAAAGGACACCTGACGTTTAAATATAAAACGAACTGATTTGTTTGTGACTGTAATTTAATGTTTTCAACCTCCCATATTCGGTTTGACATTACATTCGAAAAGCAATTTTAATTCAAGGTATCATATATTAGATATATTTAAAAATTCATGATGAAATGTATACAAGAAAGCAACAAAAAAAACCAGACGAAAGCCCAATTTCAAACGTCAGCCGACGCTGTTTTACCTCAATTTTGGCTTCGAGCTACAACAATTGAACAATATAAAATTTGGGTATTTTGTTTGCACAGCCATTTGTGCATAAATAAAGAGAATAATTTTGTTTTGTTTTGGAAAGTATCATGGAAATGTTACCGCAATCGTTTGCAATCTGATTTTCATATTTTCCATGCATTCATTGGGATGATTTCTCTTGTAACACAAAAAATATGACACCTCAAACCAAATTCAGTCATGTTTTTTAAACTTGTCAAACTTCCTACTATATTGTGTGAATATATAATATTGGCGTTTTCGTTATATATGAGGAAATCCGCCAGATAAATGCTTCCAAAATACCAAAATATATAGACCAGGGGGAGGGCACATTTTTATCAATCATATATTCACTTTATTCATCGAATTTATTTCGAGGTTGATATTTCAGTGCGTGATTTGGCAGGTTTTGTTTTTAAAAAATCTAAGGTGTCATATTTTGAATATATTTTTAAAACTCATACCATTACACACAAAGAGTTTTTTCTATGCTAACATCACAAATAAATTAACGGTAGCATGTCAGGTAATGCAGTTTAGCCTGCAAGACATATAGTATATCTTACCAGCACAAGGCGATCCCAATTCAGTACCTTCGAGAGGAAGTCTACGAAGAGAACCAATGTACATTCAGAGGGTCGTATCATTAATTTTCTATAAACTACCAGATGGGTTACGCCAAAAACATTTTCATCTTAAGTTCCAGTGACGTACCCACAGCATGTTGGCAATATCCCCGTATAACTGCAAATGGCGCCCTTCACCCTGTCCCCCATATACTTCATATGAGTATGGCTTCGTGGTAGGATGAGTCTTGTCTTGGTAAGATGAACAAAATGTTCCCCAACTCAAACAACCTAAATATGGACACTTGTGCACAAAAGCGAGTTGTTGGTTATGATAGCTGGGCTTATTAGTGTCTAGAATAAGAGAGACTAAGGAACTTTTGTGTCCTAGCACACGTAGGCACTGTCGTAATAAGAATGAAATTTTCTTAAAAAGCGCCGTTAAATCCTAATCACTGAATTACTCTGGTTATACCAACAAACAAGGAACTTTACAGTTATTGGTAAATATTACAATTACCGATTGTCTTCTGCTTCCAACTAGCACTGTGCCGAATCTTTACTCGATGCCCAAAATTCGCAGCCAGATTTATACAAGGATCGTGGAAAGTTTTTTCACTTTATCGATAAGAACCTCCCAGAAAATCTAATCATTACGGAAAAGAATCATGATTGTGAGCTGCTATTTCAGTACCCCGGTAAATTAAATACTGGATACATGACGAACTCAAAGAACAGGAGACTGCCAACCTAGCATCATTGGATAACCGTTCATTGTCTCTCATGTTCCATTGCTCTAAGCAGCTAGCTTGTGCTAACAAGTACATTTGATTTTGCACACGCTACGAGACATTGCAAAGGACACCAGACATTTATGTGCGGTTGTTCACTCGGAGAACTCTTAATGATCCACATTTGTCTACTATATGACACTTGCTATACAAATTATTGTTTTGCTACTCGACAAACCTTCACCTTGAGCCTCCAACAATTGCTTGTTTACAATGACCGTATACGCCAAATAGTATAACATCTATATCCCCGGGATGAACAATATTAAGGTCACAAAAGAACGGAACGTTGGTGACAATATATCTTTGGCTACTTCAGCTATACATTTAGCTATGGAATATACGTTCTTCTTCCATCTATGCTCTATCGTACTCGTTTTATTCCACCAAGAATTCTAATCCTGAAATACCGTTCGAAACAATGAACACAGTGAAATTAATTGTGCCAGAGAAAACATTCTAAAAGATGACGTCATCATGACGTCATGAATACACAGATGATTGTCCCTTAGTCACTGTTCCGCGTCAAAAAATGTTTGCAAACTTGTCTACCATCTACAGTAATATTCATTCAGTCCCATGTCACAACCTTCTTACGGGTGACAGCAATAAAACCGAACAGGAAAATATAAATATACAAATCCACGTTGGCACTTTTATTGAGGAAACAAAAAGAATGGATTGATCTAGGCCGCGGCCTCCAACTTGTTCAATTCATATCATCTGGTGGCACTCGCACGGACACGGATCATAGCTGACGACACCCTGTTAGTATGCCTTTTACTTTTGTACTTCGTTCTATCAAGCTATTGTAATACCGAATTACAGTACTACAACCGGCAAGCCGCTCATCAAGTATATATATCTCTACCGTATTATAATGTTTTCTGTAAAGAATTATTGTTACCTGCGGCACGCAGGTCTACGGGAGGCTCGCGTTGTTGTTGTTCTTCTTCTTCTTGTTCTTGTGACTTTTTGAAATGCGCATGCGCTAAGAGAGTGTGATCTCTGCCACACTTTTCTTTTCAACCTCCGATCTCACATGAAACCACTGTCTTCAAGCGCGTTTGAATTCATTTGCAACTATATTCGGTGGAATGAATTATTGCTTCGTTGATTTCCGTTCAGACTTCAATTCTCTTACGTCAGTCGCTTTAAAGCTGTCGGTCGTCACATCAGTCACTGTCTTCAGATATTACCATTTTCATTGAACAGTATGCAGATGTATACACAATTTAAGATCCTTGGATTTCTTATATACCAAAGAAGATGAGCCGCAACCTTGTCGGTGGTTCAGCTAATTTGCATACAGTCCCAGGCGACTGTCTTAGAAAGTAGAAAAATAAGTTCACTACTTCTAGTAATCATTTTATCTACCCAATCTAGATAAAACACAAATTGGCGAAGAAGCATAACAAGTAACGCATTATCATTATGATTAACATTGAATAATACTTGGTATCAAATTATAGATCATGCATCATAAAAACAAACGCAACAATTACGTTTCAGAAGTAAGCGGAACAACTCAACAACGATGTTTAACTTTACCCCCAAGCAATTCGCATATATGGAAATATGTTTTGAAAGGAAGAATAACTTAACCCTCTGTGGGAATCGAAACAATGACCCTCCAATCCCTGGACTTGCACTTAATGGTAGCTATACCGATTCATTGATAATACTCAAAACTGACTTTATGCGCAAACGGTTTTATAATACATAAATGACTATGTACTATTTAATGAGTCCGACAACCCTATGCGCGAACAGTACATCATAGTTATATTGTGTACTTTCGGTTACAAGCATGAAATTTGGCACATAGCTATTTCGAATGATCCTCTTTCGGAACCAGTCCCTCTATCCTCATTCTCGCAAGCCAGGGCCTTGCTTCGCTGGTATTGATGTTCTCGTCCTCTTCCGCACTCATAATCCCTTTAGAATTGCATTAATCACTTCCGTAAAATCAATACTTATGTGTATCAGCAGACAACGGGCAGAAACATGTTGCATTTGACATCATTCTCTCAAGTCAGAGCCCATTTCTGCTAGAACTTACTGGTTCTACACTTCACAATTTACGTTACTTTGTCAATCAGTTTTACGAATGAAATTACGTCATATATTAGCAGATACTGACCATAAAAGCGATCTATTTGACCTCGTTGTCAATGTCTTAGCTATACCGACTCATTGATAATACTCAAAACTGACTTTATGCGCAAACGGTTTTATAATACATAAATGACTATGTAGTACTTAATGAGTCCGACAACCCTATGCGCGAACAGTACATCATAGTTATATTGTGTACTTTCGGTTACAAGCATGAAATTTGGCACATAGCTATTTCGAATGATCCTCTTTCGGAACACAGTCCCTCTATCCTCATTCTCGCAAGCCAGGGCCTTGCTTCGCTGGTATTGATGTTCTCGTCCTCTTCCGCACCCATAATCCCTTTAGAATTGCATTAATCACTTCCGTAAAATCAATACTTATGTGTATCAGCAGACAACGGGCAGAAACATGTTGCATTTGACATCATTCTCTCAAGTCAGAGCCCATTTCTGCTAGAACTTACTGGTTCTACACTTCACAATTTACGTTACTTTGTCAATCAGTTTTACGAATGAAATTACGTCATATATTAGCAGATACTGACCATAAAAGCGATCTATTTGATCTCGTTGTCAAAAGCTAGGACCTTGATTTCCTTGAGAGTTTTTTAAATTTATTTTGATACCTTTCATATTGACTTGGAAGTCATTTTCGCGAACGCAATAATTTGATGTACCAAAAGATAATAACGAGAATTCGACATGATTCTCTTATACACGCAGACCTTGTTTAGTGAACTAACCCTGAAATTTCGCACTTAAATCACCTCCCGAATGACTTAATGACAAACATATTCGCGAATTGATTATAGGGCGATATCCATAGATACTGACAAGAAATGTTTCTTATTTGCAGAATTTGACTTAAAAAAAAAAATTAATAAAATTATCAACCTTCGAAAAGGCTTGACCAAACATGTCGGATGAGGTGATATCTCCTAAGGATGAAATAGGTAATCATTTGTATAGAAGGAGCAAATCATGCATTGATATTGGCTTGCTGCATGGAAAAGAGTGTCAAGGTACCGTATTTAGTTTGCAGATGATAACGCACATAAATGCAGAAACTTAATTTATTATTCTAATCGAATATCAAGACTGTCACAGGCCTCAATTTGAATCGTGAAAAATGTCATTATGCCTCTTGAACAGTTCGATAAAGCCTTCAACCCCATTCCATAGTTTCACAGATCAAAGTGATAGACCTGATAATAAATTCATTGAAAATTAACTTTGACGGAAATATAAATTTTCCATTTTGCTCGGCAAAGTAAGCGAGAAGGGAGACTGAAGAGCGTAGATGTTCGCGCTATGACTAAATCCTTGAAATTTGTTTGGATTTCCAAATATTTGAAAGCCTTTTTGATTTGCAAAAATCAACGGCTGAACGGAATGTTTTGAAACTTGGAATTCACGATACTTGTACCAAGACATTGCCAAAGCGATTATTGTGACTTCGTCTGTCAATTCAGTATAGACGGCACGGACCAGTCAACATCGTCGGATTTTGAACGAGGAAAGCGAATATATATATATTGTGTCAAATCTATTAGTCAATTCCTGCAATTGTGGGTTAGAAGTTGAAAATTACTTCCCTTGGCATGAAAACACTTGCAGATGGCGCTTTTTTTCTACAATTACCACTACCTCCGCTGATATGTCTTTCACTGTATTATTGCCACTGCCGCAGGTTTTGACTACAATGTAGTCATTTCTCACTTGTTATATATGTATTTGCAACCGCAACGTTTTCTGTCAAAGCAATTTATGTTAGGAGACACACTAATGAGCTCCGCTCACGGTGCTCCAATTACTTTGTGTAATAAACGTTGTATAAACCAATACACAGATGGAAGCGTATTCACATTTTTACTTGCACATGACGTAACAATTCGTCGAGGAATGTTTCAGTCGATCCTGTGAACTTTTGAATGCAACGAAAGCAGCGAGACCCAGTGGACCAACCAACATCACTACAGAACGTTCCAAACAGCTCATATCTGCAGTTGTCAGCAGCTCAATAATGACGTCATTTCACCTAAAAGTCTCAGAGAAATGGGAAAGATATCACAATTGGAACCCTGTATTCATGCAAATAGACAATATTTTAACTTTACATCTCATCATGATGCCAAGTAGTAGTTATAGGTGAAATGGCATCGATAAAAGGCTGCTTTGAATTGATTACCTCATTACGTATTCCAGTTCATCAAATCATGAATTTCAGCCTGACGTACATGTAATTACAAAGTATTCATGTTTTCAGTTCTTCTTAACCACTGTTATTACTCGTCCATGGTGACATCTGTTTTGGAATATCATTTTTCTAACCCTATTACTAAGAACTGTAGGATAGTAGAAAAAGGGAAAATACAATTGTTTTGTACCTGATCATCTGCCATTCGAATACCGCGTGACGGAATTACAGTGAAGACGTGTTGGTTAAATACATATTCCATCAAAACTCGAATGTTCCTCAATTCTGGTGATATTTTATTCGAATCCTGAGCTTCTAGACTACATTATATCTGATTTCTAAGCAAAACTGCGTGACGGAATTACATTTTGGGTCCATGTTTTAAGGAGTTTTTCCTATTTTACCGGTCTAAAAAAATTGAGTACAGATCCAAACACTTGAATTCCGGTGTCATGTGCCCGGGCAAATCAAGTATAATCGATTGAATGTGAAAGCATGTTGTGGTCAACAACATGGGCAAAATTGTTCAGGAATGACATAAGCGAGATTTTGAATTATGTGACGGAATTACATTTTGGTTACAGATTCCGTGGAATTCATGAAATATTATTTATGACGCTGACGAAGATGATCATGGTTAGGATGATTAAAATATTTAGAGCATGGAAAAGTTTGAAGCTCTACCATACCCCTGTTTAAAAAAAGGTTCTTTTGGCCGGCATGTTCAGCTATCCGGACGGTTTGTATTTTATTTAAGAAATTCTGTTAAAAAGTTACGGAACTAAAGAACTCGAGTCGGGAGAATACGGAGAAGCTGCCGTAGCCCAGAAATACATACAAATTGAATGTGCGCTTCGAATAACTTTATCTGGACGTCTTCGGGCGGAAACAAACGAGTTTTTGGCCTAAGCATTGCGGTTACAGACGAGTGTATCTAATAACCAGAAACAAGGGTAGTGCTCTCTGACACCTATATTATCTTTGACGCCTGATAGCCGTCATTACTGCTGACAGCTCAATGTACATCTGCCTGCCCGATTTATTAACAACGACCTACTTTATTCCCCCCAGCTCTCATCGTTATGTGTCTACTTAACTGTGGAACAATTTATACGATCTGTAAATGTGAAGATGGTATGCTTCATTCGCTGCTCTTTCACCATGGATTTCGAAAGGTGTGTCTTCATTTTAATCAACGTCACAAAACATTGTTGCATAAACTTATAAAACAGGGCTACACCACCAAGCGCCTCCTTTCTCAAATTTGGCGATACATATTGCATGCTGATAGCATAATACGAGCGTAGCGTGCAAGATCTATGGCGTTACGTTTCGTAACTTGTGTCTAATTCCGCTTAACCCGGGGCTAGGGGCCGTATGAACCCATGTACTTCAATATCCTTATAGTGCTCATATGAACAGTCAAAATCAAAGCGTAACTGAGAAACATCATTCTCTAGATGAAGACTTTACAACGAATATATTGGATTAAGAATACTGATCAGCAATACGGATTTGATATTTCTGGAACATCATGATGTCTTGCCGGCATGATTGAAAACTGTTGACTGCTTCTCTCTTGCAGGAAACTAGCCTATGTGTACGTATACTATGATTGTCTAGGTCTATCACATAGGTCGCTCTGAGATATTGTATCTAGTACCGCTCAAGCTAGCCGGTGCAATGGAGTCTGTGGTCATTTCATACAAGATGTCCACATGAACAGCTTCAATAAAACGTGACTGAGATACAAACCATCACAGGGATCACTTTTGGTTCTTTTTTCATGTTTTTAGAAATATGTAGTCAGTATATTTGTCTGTGGGATCATACGACTTCTTGTCAGTACTCCGACATCGTTTTCCACCAACCTTTAAATGTTGCGTTCAATCACAGCACCACATATTTCAAAAATTCCCATACTCCAAACATTTTGATAATCATTAACAGCGTCATACTGGGATTTAAGTTGCAAATATATGTTAATTAAATAGTGTCCCAAGTATCTTCAGAAAACACAACGTCCAAATAATACTGATGAACAGGAAAACGTAATGACATCACTATAGCGTCATCAATTCAAAAGCGCCACTTATAGATGTCATTTCAGTTATATATACATTCACCAAATGATATAAAGTTGATATTGGCTATTTGCATGAACACGAGGTTCAGTTGTAATATATTTCCCATTCCCCCTAGTATTTTATGTAAACTCATTAACCCTATCTGGCCTGGGCTTTCTAGGACCTGTCCAGGCCTGGGGGGGCCGCACCTAATTATTTTTCTTACCCCTTGAGCTAGGGGGCTGAAACTTACCACATTATCCTCGGGTCAAGCTCTACCAGAAAATGTAAAAAAATCCAAGATGGTTGCTTTGATGACGTCACAATGACGTCATTTTCAAAAACGTCATTTTTTGGTCGATTTTTCTGTCAGATTTTTTATTTATGCAATTTCTCCGCATAAACTGCATGATAAATTGATAAATATTAATGTGATGTGAAATGAAATAGTTTTTGCCCACTTTTCATGACGGGAAAGCAGAAATTTTGAAGAAATATGACGAAAATATAACTTTTCTGGTACCCACATGGCCGCTATCTTTGAATTTACCCAGGATCCTCTGCTCCGGGGGGGTTATGCAAATAGGCTCAAAATGACCCCGATATGATAAGCTATGAAGTCCGACGGAGTTTTAGCTCTCCGTTTTTTGTCGTTCCGGAGATAACACAGAAAGTTTGGTAGCGGGGCATTTTGCCTCCCTCCCCCCCTCCCGGGGACCAGGCCTGGTAGAGTTGTGTATCAGCAGTTTGAAGCGTTTTGTAAGAAATTTTGCAAGAATAATTTACAGTTAACAGATTGTGTAAATAGGAAAAGTTCACCATAACTTGACAATAGATTTGTAATAAAAGTAACCCAATTGCTAACACCATTTTCAGATAGTTCTTTCAAATGCATGCAAACATTAAATAAATACGATATTATTGGACCGAATAAAATTTAGCCAATATTTAATAGTATGTTTACTCGAAGTGACATACGGTTTAGTTCACCATATTCAGCGTTTACTTCCAACATTTAGAAGAAATATGTCAATAGATTTGTTATGCAGCTGAGTCTATTTGTGGCAGCTATTTCGAACTCGCCCATACTTATAAGGTTTGCTCCCAGAATACCACAGATAGGCTCCAAACCAAAACAATAAGTATCCCTTGATCAAGTCCATAAGCATTTAAATCTTATTACTAAACAATCTTATTCTGTCAGTGTAGAACTATCCACAGCCATCGGTCGTCTTTGGTACGTTCGGGTTGTTGACGATATTATAACCTTTTACTGTTCAATTTCCGGAGAAGGTTTTCTCAAATTAGGACAATGAGTAAAATTGAAAGAATAAAACTTGGAGATTCAACATCTTACAATGATAATTCACAAAATATTTAACTGCTTTTATCAAGATTTTAAAAGGCAACTTTGAGGTAATGTCGTCATATTCACCAGATTTTTTTTAAGTGTTGTATTTTCTGAATAAAACAGTCCATGCGATGCCTGAGTAAAAATAGTCCTTTTGTCTGGCTTTTAGCAATTATTTCACTAAGCGACCCCACTATGATATTGTATCGCACCGTAGTATGGTCGAGCCATTGCCTTTGTCCTCCGAGACGCGCTAGCTTCTTGCATTGTAATCAGCTATTTGAATCTCAATCTGAAAGACACAAAAGCATGTCTTGTTCTGAAGATGGAATTGTAATGAAAACAGTATTATTTCGAATTCAATTGTAATTTTATACCAGTAATTAGAATAGGCTTATATGACTAAATCCATTTACATGTTTTCATCGTTTTATCGCTTTTTACCTTGAATAACCGAATAAATATGGTGACGAACGTACCGAGGAAAACTCATTTTCGTGATTACCGCCACCCCTTTACAACACTAGCGTTGATTATGACATTCAGTGGTCAACCTTCAATCATTACTAAGTTACTTAGTTACGAGTTACTAAATCGATAATCGAAATACTTTATGTCAGAAAACAACACTAGTGCCAAACTCCAAGTATGCATAGCCAAACTATATATAAGCATAATGATGCCGGTTGTGAAAGGAATGAATGTTCTATGTTAAGGATGTCCGCTGGTGGTCCGCTGGAAAACTCAAAATGTCTTACGGAAGAACTTGATGCTAAAGGTCACATACCGTACAGACATGTATCCACATGGGATTTCTCGACTCTCTATACTACAATCCCTCATCAGGACCTTATTGACCGTCTAAGTTCATTAATAGTATCTGTGTTCAAGAAAACTGATCGTATATATTAATGTCGGAAGCCATAAAGCATTCTTTAGGATACAAGAGATATCATTCATGGGATGTTTATTTGTTTATAGAGTTGCGAATTTCTCATTAAAAATATCTATGTGAAATTTGGCAACACAATATATCAGCAGCATAGGTATTCCAATGGGTCTAATTGTGCACCCCTGTTGGCTGACCTGTATCTGTTCTCTTATGAATATGACTATATGCAGGCGCCCATTCAAAGGTCCTTCTCATTCACAAACGTTATATAGACGATCTTCTCGCTCGATAATCGCTATATAAATGACGCAGAAAATATACACCTTCACTGGATTTGAAGGAAACTACAGATAGCCCTACAGGCACATCTATATTAGATCTATATCTCTATAAAAATGAATGTTCTATGTTAAGGATGTCCGCTGGTGGTCCGCTGGAAAACTCAAAATGTCTTACGGAAGAACTTGATGCTAAAGGTCACATACCGTACAGACATGTATCCACATGGGATTTCTCGACTCTCTATACTACAATCCCTCATCAGGACCTTATTGACCGTCTAAGTTCATTAATAGTATCTGTGTTCAAGAAAACTGATCGTAAATATATTAATGTCGGAAGCCATAAAGCATTCTTTAGGTCTACTGCATACAACATACAAGAGATATCATTCATGGGATGTTTATTTGTTTATAGAGTTGCTAGAATTTCTCATTAAAAATATCTATGTGAAATTTGGCAACACAATATATCAGCAGCGTATAGGTATTCCAATGGGTGCTAATTGTGCACCCCTGTTGGCTGACCTGTATCTGTTCTCTTATGAATATGACTATATGCAGGCGCTTTCAAAAACCGATCCATTCAAAGCCCGTTCCTTCTCATTCATCAAACGCTATATAGACGATCTTCTCGCTGTGGATAATCGCTATATAAATGACGCAGTGAAGGATATATATCCACCTTCACTGGATTTGAAGGAAACTACAGATAACCCTACAGGCACATCATATTTAGACCTATATCTCTATAAAAATGAAGCGGGCCTTCTCTCTCGTCGACTGTATGACAAAAGAGATGATTACAATTTCGACATCGTAAACTATCCCTTTCTGGACAATAATATTCCAGTGGGACCTGCATATGGCGTATACATATCACGCCTAGTAGCATTTGCTAGATCCTGTGTTAAATGTGACGATTTTAATCAACGTCACAAAACATTGTTGCAGAAACTTATGAAACAGGGCTATTCCACCAAGCGCCTCCACTCGAAGTTTCTCAAATTTGGAGGCAGAAGAAAATGTTTATGATGTCAATGCTGTGGGGAGACAGTATCAGTTAGGTGACCTTGTCTATGTTGCTGTCAGTACTAAGAAGAAGGGTAGGTGCCCAAAGTTACAGAGTGTCTGACAGGGACCATATGTTATTAGCAGGGTGTTGGGGTCAGTATTGTATGAAGTACAGAATAATAAGCAGAAGAAAATTCTGTATTTTGCGAAATTAAAGCCATACCAGGCAGAGTGAATTCCTGGGTGGGTGAATCGAATACGACCATCAGTTGTTCTCAGAACGATATGGTAGATAAGGCACAACAAACAGACTCTACTGCAAGCGAAGATACAAATTTATTGGTTGATGATATTGGCCAAGGGAATGTGCAACGTGTGACACTGCGGACTCAAACATCATCAATGGGTCTACAAGTCCAGCATGCGAGTCCACTGCGGACTGCGCTAAGATCCGACCAGGCAATCGAGGAACGTGTCTCAACCAAGCGCCTACACTCAAAGTTTCTCAAATTTGGCGATACATATCGCATGCTGATAGCAAAATACGAACGTAGCGTGCAAGATCTATAGCGCTACGTTTCGTAACTTGTGTCTAATTCCGCTTAACCCGGGGCTAAGGGCCGTATGAATCCATGTACTTCAAGATCCTCATGGTGCTCATATGAACAGGCACAATCAAAGCGTGACTGAGATACATCATTCTCTAGATGACGAATTTACAACGATTATTATGGATTAAGAATACTGATCAGCGATACGGATTTGATATTTTTGGAACATCATGATGTCTTGTCGGCATCATTGAAAACTATGGCCGCTTCTCTCTTGCAGGAAACTAGCCTATGTTTATGTATACTATGATTGTCCTTTTGAATTTGGTGCTAATACTGTTATATGGAATATGGAATAGGTCTTTGGATTATAGACGCGGATATTTTTTAATGGACGACGGCTGAATTATGAATGACGGACTAGACGCTTGTAATTGGCTTTGGCAGCCATTTTGCCTGTTTTTTCTATTGGGTCATTGATATATGTTGGCATTTGTGGGAAGTTGATGCCGGTGCTAGGGGCCGTGTGGTCATATCATCCAAGTTGCCACATGAACAGGTGCAATAAAAGCGTACCTGAGATACGACACATATCACGATTCGTTAGATTCTTGATATGTGCTTTAAAACAGGTTAACCGAAAAACTACTGTGAAGTCATGTGACTCTGTCAGTATGTCTGCACCTCTTCCAACTTCCCTTATATGTGTTGTAATCTCCCTTTCCTAGGTTAAGAGATATGGATTTCCTTTAAAAGCCTTCTAGCCGAGAATTTTGGGCAGCAACATCTATCCAATTTGATAAATTTTGATAAACATTGTGATTATCTGCAAACAATTAGAATATAAGGAAAAGTTAAATACTATTCATATGAATTTTTCATGAATATTCTTCAAAACTAGGGCTATTCCCTATGTTTTCTGGGTTATCAAATTGAGCACGGGTCAGTCCACTTAACGTTGCCTACAGCTAAAAAATGCACATCAACCTATATTTTTTTCATTGTTTTTTCTCATATTACACAATTATGAACGCAACAACACACATTACTCAAAAACTTAATTACTTTGATTTACCACCAGCGGACATCCTTAACAATGTCCCTTTTAAAATGTTTCCCTCTAGGAAATGTGTCTCACCTGAGTTGGAAATCATGAATAGATGTTTTCGCTGGGTTAAAAGATAGGAGCCGGACATTTCTTCCTACCGGACAATCTTTCCTTATACACTGGCAAGACATCATCGTATCGCCAAATCAGTCCAACTGATCTAGAGTACATTGCATCTCAGTCACGCTACATATTTGCACATAAACAGGCATTTCAATTACCTCCGTAACGTTTAACAGTAGACGCAACAGATTGGCGACAACAAATGTGATTTATACGTTTATTCTTGAACTTACATTCGCAGAGTATAGTGTGAAGAAAATGAACAATAACATATAGGCTTCTGGTACTCTTGAATAATCCTTATTGCCGCTTTATGTTGCTAAATCCCATTTGTTGTACAGGAAGACAACCTAATTCGGGTTGAACTATCAAGCGCAATATTTTCTGAGGTACATTTGCAGGACAAGACAGCAGATCAGGGGCATCTGTATCGGTTTGTACCAGACGGACCAGACGCTTGTAATGTTCATGTTACTGTCCAGACATGTGCACAGTTTTCTGTTGTTAGATTTATGTTTTGAGTGTCTCGACGTGCTATATTTAGTTTCAAACCTGGTGTCTGACCCTATGTCCTATGCGAACGTTATGTCTTCTTTTTTACTCAATGTGACATACATTAGGCTACTGAATGTTCACCCAGTGGTCTACATTTAATCTGTCTTACTATCCAGGA
This sequence comes from Hanleya hanleyi, assembly GCA_036873755.1. Taxonomy (NCBI): domain Eukaryota; kingdom Metazoa; phylum Mollusca; class Polyplacophora; order Lepidopleurida; family Hanleyidae; genus Hanleya; species Hanleya hanleyi. Next base: position 99,661 of record JAVTVY010041470.1, on the reverse strand, counting down.
TAAGGATGCTAACGAGTTACCAGTTCTTAAAATTAATTTAATCTGGAAGAGTGTACGTATCATTGATGGTGTCTATCAGTATTATTATGACAGGCTTTTTCTGAAATATAGGAACATTTGCAACACCACTCTTCAGCTCGTCTCCTACAAATTCATATCCAGGGATGTTATTTAGACCGGATAATCTGCATGCACCGGTAACTATATATATATATTTGACGTAAGGCGTAATCTGACCAGAATTGGAGCGATATGCAAGAGGTGGGAAAAATTGACGACGTCTGGCGACTAAAAAGCAATCATATGACTCTACAGGAAAGTATTCGTCGACATCTAACGGTGGATTCTCGGACGTAGCCTTAGTATCTCAGTTGCGCTTTTATTGCAGATGTTCATGTGGAGGCTATGATGCATCCACACGGCCCCTAGCACCGGACCCCTAGCACCTAGAATTCATATGAGCTCACATGTATGTGAACACGAGTAATGATTCTGTATCTCAGACTTTTATTATATGCTCCTGTGACACATCTGTTATCCTGGACGCAACATGGCTAATTGAAGCAATATCCGGAACTCGATTAGATTTCCATTTGATCAAAAACACCGTCAGATATGTCAGATATGTCGAAACTGTCACAAAACTGGTAGTTAACATATTAATTGCGAAGCAGAGATTAGCACGAGTGCACCTTTAGTGTGGAAGCGTGTCAAACTTGTTTTTACAAAAGAATTACAAAAACAATGAACATATTCCGGGATCGTGTTGCTAGAAGCACGGATGGAAGATGATCATGTTTTGTAAAATAGATTCGGATTCACTTTATTTGTACAGCTATTCCATGAAGATCAAAGAACAATGAACGTTACAATACAACAATAGTTCATTTAGAACACCATCCCAACGGGTTGTCTTACTCTGCGCTTAAGCCCAACTGGTTCTTTAAATCATGTACTTTATACGTTTTTTTCTTTGCATTGAATTTGAATTATTATTCACATATTATGCCATGATGAACCACATATAATACCGAGCTTCGAGGCAGAGCAAATATACTTTTAACCCATAGCGACAGGCCCATTATTGTAAGTCTTCACCTGTTGGAAACAGGAACCATACTCGTTCTGAATCGCGGGCCAGAATAAATAACCAAAGGCTACTTAATAGATACCTGCGATTAGCCAGATAATTGTGATTGACACTTAAAGGTGACTTATTAGAGGTGGGAAAAGTTGACGTCTGGCGTCTAAAAAGCAGCCAGATGACTCCACAGGAAAGCATTCATCGACACCTAACATTCAGACCCGAGAATTCGTTGGATTCTCGGACGTAGCCTTAGTATTTCAATCGCGCTTTTATTGCAGTTGTTCATGTGGAGACTATGAAGTATCCACACGGCCTCTAGCACCGGCTTAAGCGGAATAGATACTCTAGCTCGGGAGCTGTGATGACAGATCAGCTCAGACAACTCATCTCATGTTAATGGATGAGCATCGTGGACGTCTGATGGAGTAAACGCCATAGGAAACAGAACACGTATGTACTATGGGAACATTTTCACGATCCACTATGAGGTTTTTTGCATTCTTTCTGTCGGAAAATAACCGCGACTACTTGGATTGTACAAATAGAACCCAGTTCGACAAGAACATTGGAAATTTCCTTTGCATTCAAAAACTCGAGACAATTTCTACGGAGGCGTATTAGTGCCAGTGTGAAAAAAAAATCCGAGATTTATCTCCTAATTAGGACTTATTATCTCCTAATTAGGAGAAAATTATCTCCTAATTAGGACTTATTATCTCCTAATTAAGACTTATTATCTCCTAATTAGGACTTATTATCTCCTAATTAGGAGATAATTATCTCCTAATTGGGACTTATTATCGCCTAATTAGGAGATAATAAGTCCTAATTAGGAGATAATTTTCTCCTAATTAGGAGATATTATGTCCTAATTAGGAGATAAATCTCGGGAAAAAAAATTTCACACTGGCACTAATACGCTTCCGTAAATTTCAGATGAAATGTTATCAAATGAAAATTTGAAGTTAACAATAATGATAATTTAATTGCTCATTTCAAGTTTGATTTCCCCGCACCAAAACCCAGAGAACATTGACCTCCTCACTGAAAGTGTACGGACTACAATATACGTGTTTATTAGGCTGATCGTTAATATACCATTTATACGCTGGAAAAAAGCGGGAAACAACGGTGAACCTCATGAGAAACTCTTTGTAGAATTTAGATATGCCCCCACTCGATAAGTTTATAAAATCCGCCGTCTGCTCTAGAATTTGTCAACGGGTGCACATACAGAGAAACACAATTGTTGTACCGGTATACCAAATAAGATACGCGATATATTAAGAATCATTCATGCAAATTATGAGATTAACCATTGAATAAAACAGTTCGCAATTATAATTGATTAGCAATAAAGATACGCGACATTTGTGATTAGCATCAATATGAAAGCGACCTTTTGTGATTAATTATCAATATGACATTCCACATCTGTGATTGGTCAACGGCAGAATACGCGACATTGGTAATAAATGCCGCTCAGATAAGACATAATTTACACAATAATATATATCTCCGTGCATGATGGGTGAACGCGTTGTGAACTCAGATGGTATATTTAATAAATGATTATGTATCCAGTCTTTCAAATATTGTTAATAGAACGTTCGCACAATTATAAGTAAAATTTATCTCGAAATCTTGTCATTTCGTCTGTTTGTGTGGATTACACTAAATCTCTCGACTGCCAGTGGAGAACCGTCACTCATCAGCTACGGGATCTCGATACATTATTAAAAAAAGTAACATACAAACGAGCTCGTAAACACAAGGACTTTCAATGATATAGAAGAAACCGTAGGATTTCTTTATCAATACTTTTCCTTAGACAAAACATTTCACAAGAAGAAAAATCAGTCGGGCCTCATGGGACACCAAAACTAAGTCCCCATAGTATAAGTACACCGATACGGCGACTTGAGCATGACTGAATGCAGAGGTTATAATACCAACAGGAAATGCTACGCCGATTCTAGGGAATCAGATATGGATGGAATTCACAAGATGAATGGCAAATAATTTAACTCCGATAACTGCAATCTCAATCAATATGAGAAGATAGAACCAACTACTTCCGCTTGAACTGAAGCAAGAATTTTTAATTAATTTTGAGTGTATTCCTCTTTTCCTTTGGTATTTGCTATATGTATAGGGAAGGACCATAATTGCCGTCTATCTTTCTTCAACATAGGAATCGTTCACACGATATATATCCCAGGAATCGTTCACACGATATATATCCCAGGAATCGTTCACACGATATATATCTCAGGAATCGTTCACACGATATATATCCCAGGAATCGTTCACACGATATATATCCCAAGAATCGTTCACACGATATATATCCCAAGAATCGTTCACACGATATATATCCCAGGAATCGTTCACACGATATATATCCCAAGAATCGTTCACACGATATATATCCCAGGAATCGTTCACACGATATATATCCCAGGAATCGTTCACACGATATATATCCCAGGAATCGTTCACACGATATATATCCCAAGAATCGTTCACACGATATATATCCCAAGAATCGTTCACACGATATATATCCCAGGAATCGTTCACACGATATATATCCCAAGAATCGTTCACACGATATATATCCCAGGAATCGTTCACACGATATATATCGTTCACACGATATATATCCCAAGAATCGTTCACACGATATATATCCCAAGAATCGTTCACACGATATATATCCCAGGAATCGTTCACACGATATATATCCCAGGAATCGTTCACACGATATATATCCCAAGAATCGTTCACACGATATATATCCCAGGAATCGTTCACACGATATATATCCCAGGAATCGTTCACACGATATATATCTCAGGAATCGTTCACACGATATATATCCCAAGAGTTCTAAAAAGATATGGTATATTTTTTTTTCCCCCTCGTAACTTTTTCATAATCAAGCTTGAGGTTTCGATGGCCTAATGAGATGATGTGGCACTGATATGCGCCAAAGATAGGGTAAGCAACAAAAGCCTGCTGTTAAACATACGTTTGTGAGTGCTGAGTCATTTTAGACTTCAACAAATAATTTTGGTTTCCAAAGCTATAACTCTGATCATGGGAAAGTGTATTTAACTCAGAGTCTTTATCTGCGTCCCCTTTTACAAAATGCATCGAATTGATAACTACGGTTTTCTTCAAAGAAAAATATATAAAACTCTAGAAAATGATATTCGCTCTCTTTTAACTTTTGATTCCGTGGCAATTCCGCGGGAAATGATTAGCTATACTAAGCGTAGATCAAGACGAGAGTGACAGTGAAAGAGAATTGACTTCCATTTCAGAATCTTTTTAGAAATTCTTCGAATTAGATCATTCTGATATCAAATTTACATGTGCAAGTTCAGATTGTAAAGCCAATAAATACGAAATGCCATAGGAAGCAGAACCCGTATCTATTATGGGAACATACGATTTTTTACATTCTTTCTGTCGGAAAATGTCTGTGATTATTTGCATTGTAAAGCCCTAAGTACATTCGAAATGTCCTTTGCGTTCATAGAACCCGTGAGATTTGAGATGAGAATTTCAAGATATTTTATCGGAAGGCGAATATGCACTTTCCGTGGAATTAACATTCGACTTGTTTCAAAATCTCATTTTGCCCATCACACGTCGTTTGTAAAGAAATAATTTGACTTGCAAATATTTTCCTGACTGCATATCTGCGAATTTTATTATTTTGGAGATCCATCAATAAAACTTGTTCGCCAAGATTATGAATATGCCTACCTTTAACAGAGATTTCATCATCTTTGATATCATCTGGCTTCGGTAGATCCTGCTCTCCACATGTGCATTTGGATTCACGAGCCAATAAACCTACGACAATGCCATAGGAAGCAGAACCCGTATCTATTATGGGAACATACGATTTTTTACATTCTTTCTGTCGGAAAATGTCTGTGATTATTTGCATTGTAAAGCCCTAAGTACATTCGAAATGTCCTTTGCGTTCATAGAACCCGTGAGATTTGAGATGAGAATTTCAAGATATTTTATCGGAAGGCGAATATGCACTTTCCGTGGAATTAACATTCGACTTGTTTCAAAATCTCATTTTGCCCATCACACGTCGTTTGTAAAGAAATAATTTGACTTGCAAATATTTTCCTGACTGCATATCTGCGAATTTTATTATTTTGGAGATCCATCAATAAAACTTGTTCGCCAAGATTATGAATATGCCTACCTTTAACAGAGAGATCATTTGATATCATCTGGTGGTCTCCTGCTCTCCATTTTATTTGGCTCTTCACGAGGATCTCAAATTGCTGTCACAATAAACCACGTTCTGTTACCATTATGCTTTAGCATACTGAAATGCAAGAGCCGGTGCACCTTGAAAGAGTGTCGAATGGGACTATCTCAACATTACAAAGATAATAAATATATTTCGTGATTTTATGACTAGAAACATGGATGCAAAATGATCATATTCTGTAAAAATATATCTATTCATATACATACAATAAACATGCCGTACATGACATAGCCAACTAGAAAATATACTTTTAACCTACAGCAACAATGTCTTTTATTACACGTTTTCACCTGTTGGAAACAGGAACTTTAAACTCACTCTGAAGTTAGATATCGCGGACCAGAATAAAAAACCACAGGCGAATCAATAGAAGCCTGTGATTGGTTAGATAATTGTGATTGACACTCAAGACGACTAAGTACATAATCGTGGTGGTTGATATGAGAGTGATCACTCACATACATGAGCTAAATTTTATCCTTGGTAAACATTATGTAGACATGGGTCATTTCTCATTGTTTTTGGCATTGAGACATACTCTCAAAAGATGACAACCGGTATTTAGTTTAGACAAGGTCAAATTCTCTACAACATATGGGACTGGAAACTATACCAAGCTCTAAACCTTCTTATTACCACAAGTTACATAGACAATCATCTTGCTTTGAATACTCTATGCACTAGGAACCAAACTACCAAAAGGTTAACATTTACGGCAATGTTAACAAAACGGTACCTGACTGATTCCTTAATTGAATTTAGGCGTTCATCTTTCGACAGGAAGTGGTTTATTTCAAGTGAAAGAAGTTGTTAAAAAAAATTAAGCAGCGCGCGCTTATACAAACTAAGTGATGGTTTATCCGTTTTCTCTGCCAGCTGAAAGCAGTGCTCAGGCTTCGAAAATAGTGCCCTGGCGAAGCATATTATCCAGCTGTAAATTAAAATAAAACTTGCAATTCAATAGAACAAATATCTTACTTAACTGTTAGCCTATCCGCGTTCACACTACAGTTGAAATTACAAGCGGCTGATCCCTCATTCATAATTCAGCCGTCGTCCATTAAAGAATATCCGCGTCCATAATCTAAAGACCTATTCCATATTCCATTATTCCATTATTCCATAACAATCATAGTATACATAAACAAAGGCTAGTTTCCTGCAAGAGAAAAGCGGTCAACAGTTTTCAATGATACCGGTAGGACATCATGATGTTCCAACAATATACAATCCGTATCGCTGATCAGCGCTCTCAATCCATATGATATTCGTTGTAAAGGCGTCATCTAGAGAATGATGTATCTCAGTCACGCTTTGATTGTGACTGTTCATATGAGCACCATAATGATCTTGGAGTACATGGGTTTATACGGCCCCTAGCCCCGGGTTAAGCGGAATTAGACACAAGTTACGAACGTAACACCATAGATCTTGCACGCTACGCTCGTATTTTGCTATCAGCATGCGATATGTATGGCTAAATTTGAGAAACTTTGAGTGGAGGCGCTTGGTGGTATAGCCCTGTGTTGTAAGTTTCTGCAACAATGTTTTGTGACGTTGATTAAAATCGTCACATTTAACACAGGATCTAGCAAATGCTACTAGGCGAGATATGTATACGTCATATGCATATCCCCCTGGAATATTACTGTCCAGAAAGGGATAGTTTACAATGTAGAAATTGTAATCATCTCTTATGTCATAAAGTCGACGAGAGAGAAGGCCCGCTTCCTTTTTATAGAGATATAGGTCTAAATATGATGTGCATGTAGGGCTATCTGTAGTTTTCTTCAAATCCAGTGAAGGTGAATATATATCCTTCACTGCGTTATTTATATAGCGATTATCCACAGCGAGAAGATCGTCTATATAGCGTTTGGTGAATGAAAAGGAACGGGTATTGAATTGATCAGTTTTTGAAAGCGCCTGCATATAGTCATATTCATAAGAGAACAGATATATGTCAGCTAACAGGGGTGCACAATTAGTACCCATTGGAAAGCCTATATGTTGTTGACATATTGTGTTGCCAAACTTAACATAGATATTTTAATAAGAAATTCAAGCAACTCTATAAACAAAGAAACATCCCATGAATGATATCTCTTGTATGTAGTAGAGCTAAAGAATGCTTTATGGCTTCTGATATTAATATATCTACGATCAGTTTTCTTTAACACAGATACTATTAATGAACTGAGATGGTCTATAAGGTAGTATAGAGAGTCGAGAAATCCCATGTGGATACATGTCTGTACGGTATGTGACCTTTAGCATCAAGTTCTTCCATAGGACATTTTGAGTTTTTCAATATCCACATACATTCAACGCCAGAGTTTTTGAAAATAATGCCGCAATACCTTTCCCAAACTGCTTTTACCTCTTGAAGCGTAAGAGTAACTGTCTTCCACCGATTACAAGAAGAAATTCTATTCAGTATTTAACCTTGTTGATTACAATCGCCGTTAACTGCTTTAACTGCTAACAATGAATTAAATTGTCCAGTTATATTCTCTGCATCTCTGCTCATCCTTGCCTTGGAAATGTGCAAAATAGATGGGATTCCACAGGAGGAAGATAGTTTATCACATTTTAAGTATATAAACAGCGTATATAATACATTTTATCAGTTGGAAGGAGAGGTAATATTGACTGGCTGTTGTCATTTCATGATATTAATGAATACAATTCAATTGTTTAGTGTGGTCAGGTCATGGGGCATTGGCTTCAGCAGGCCAGTATATCTGGCGCAGTGATACTTTTGTATTGCTTTGGTACTTGTTTTGAACTGCTTTTGGTCATTATCAATAATCTATTAAGGTCGCTATTGTAAGCGATTAGCACACAACGGAAAAATATTATTTGAGAAGAAAGATCAACCGGTTTTTAACCCTCGGCCAAAATTTGACCTAAGTGTATTGTCGTCGTTATGTTCGTCCGTCCGTCTTTCGGAGCGTCTGTCCGTCCGTCTGTCCGTCACTGCCTTCTTGTTACCAAGATATCTTTAAAACGTCTTACCCTAGGCACACCAGACTTGCAGTGCACATCCATATGTTCATGACCCAAAACCCTATTGAATCTGAACCCAATTGTGTGGAAACTTTGGCGGCCATCTTTAATTTATGCAAAATCATTAATAATGTATATCTCTGATACCATTTAAATGTTCTATACCAAACTTGGGATACAGCATCGATGTATCACGAGACTTGCAATGAATAACCACATCAGTGCCTTTGAGTGGTTGGGAACTTTGGCTGCCATCTTTAATTTATGCGAAACCGTTACAACTTTCTCGTTACCAAGCTATCTTTAGAATGACTTACCCTAGGCAAACCAAACTTACAGTGTACATCCTTATGCTCGTGACCCAGGACCCTATTGAATCTGGACCCGATTGGGTGGAAACGTTGGCGACCATCTTTAATTTATGCGAAACCATTAATCTTGTGCATCTTGGATACCATTTCAGTGTTCAGTGTGAAACTTGGAATATAGATCATCGATACATTCGAAGGAATGACCAAGCCAGTTTCCCTGATTGGGTGGAAATCTTGGCGGCCATCTTTAATTTATGCAATATTATGTATATCTCTGATACCATTTAAGTGTTCTATACAAAACTTGGTATACAGCCTCGATATATCAAGAGACTTGCATTGACTAACCACATCAGTTCCTCTGAAAGGTTGGGAACTTTGGCGGCCATCTTTAATTTATGCAAAACCGTCACAGCTTTCTCGTTACCAAGATATCTTTAGAACGACTTACCCTAGGCAAACCAAACTTCCAATGCACATCCATATTCTCGCGACCCAGACTCATATTGAATCTGAACTCAATTGGGTGGGAACTTTGGCGGCCATCTTTAACCATTAATCTTGCGCATCTCGGATACCATTTCGCTGTTCAGTATAGATCATCGATACATCAAGAAACTTCAACGGAATCAGTTCCTCTGAGTGGCTGGAAGGATGGGCAGCCATCATTAATTTATGCAAAATCATTAATGATCTCTATCTCCGATACCGTTCAAGTGTTCGATGTACAATTTGGTATACATCATCGATGCATCAAGAGACTTACGATGACTGACAGAAATGGTTTCTCTCATCAGGCAGAAATCTTGGCGACCATTTTTAATTTATGCAAAATCATTAATGATCTATATCAGATACCGTTTTAGTGCTTCATATGAAAGTATAAATCATAGATACATCAAGAAACTCACAATTGATGACAACTGGTTTCTCTGATTAGGTGATTGCCATCTTCAATTTATGCAAGACTTTGATGTAAGACTTTGTATACATCATCAATACATCAAGAGACTGAAAATGAATGACAGAACTGGTTTCTCTGATTGGATGGAAACCGTGGCAGCCATTTTTAATGTATGTAAAATCATTGACGATCTATATATCCTTTGATACTGTTCAAGCGTTCAATATGATATTCGGTATACATCATCGATACATCAAGAGACAAGTAATGACTGCCGGTTTCTCTGATTGGACGCAAAACTTAGGGGTCCTTTCTAATTGCAAAATTTTTGATAATCTGTGTATTTGTCACTTGACTGCTTGGTGTTCCTGACGTCTTCAAAGTAGTACGGTTCAAATTGAATACATCATGAATGGCTGGCACCCAGAGCCGAGGGGTCTTCAGATGCGCAGCTCCGTATTTGGTCAAACGGAACTGCACGTAACACGAAATATTCGCAATATTGCAGTTCTTTGTCGAGGGTGGTCTTTCAACGTTAGCCGCTGATTTTGAAAGAAATCTTCGTAATGCACAAGCGCACAATACTGTTGAACAAATTCTTTGTTTCGATGGAATGAACTTCCGAAATCCTTTGTCATTCTGAAAGTAAATGCTAATGTTTAACGTCCATGCTCGACTAAGAACCATAATATCTTGCTTGCATCGAAAACGGTGCACAACTTCTCTCTTTCGAGAAAATATCTTTATTAAAAATTCCATTTTGTACAAATATGGATAATGCTGACACTCTTTATTTGCCAGTTTTGTTGATATATTGCAAATACTAACAATGACCGATACTGTAATATACCACACTGTAGCATCGTACTTCACTGACAAAAATTCACCATTGTGTTAATAACTCCCAACCCTCAACTATGTATATGCAGAAATGTACACATCGATGAATGTTCACCTTTCTTCTAACATGCATATATATCCAGTTTGAACACTCAAGCTCTGCCGTTTCGATTACTATGATGATGAAGCGAGATTAACTTCGGAAGCTCAGCACAAATGTAGCGATTTGTTCTTGCGCTATTAAATATGGATTTGAATGACGAACGTGTCATACGGGATGATGCGTATTCCTACGAAGTAGGCTACCATCTGCAAATTGTCCGGTAGTCAGTCAGTGAGTGAGTGAGTCCATCCGAATCCTTTCGTCGGCAAAATAAGGAAAACCGTTGACATTAGAACCTTGGTTTTTTGCATGAAGATGCATTAGGGGACTGTTACCAGCGAGTTCTGAGCTGACCCACTTTTGAAGAAAATTTCTGGTGATTTTTGTTGAAAATCACTGGTGATTCTGACTTAGGCTGTGCCCATCTTAATATAGGCAGGATTTCAACTTGGGGCGGGGGGATTTCCAAGAGTTCAGTGCGCGTCGGGAGTCCTAATGCCTACCCTACTTCGTAGGTCCTGTGACGTTAGTCACACTACTCATGTAGTATCGAACTTTACAAAATGATTTTCGGAATAAGAACGCGCATTACACGAATATTTTCCCCTTTTCCTATTTTGGGCCGTTGTTTACATGTGACACTCACAATTTTACATATTCCCATCAGGTATATTCGCCGGGATATTATTGGATCACAGTAGGCATGGCAGGTGATCCAAAACTAAAGCGTTTGCATGTAAACAAATTAAACCCCATTGAAGTTATCCATAAATAAAATACGATATGTTATGATAGAGCTTATCCATTGTGATCACTGCATTTAAGGAGGAGTCAAAGGTGTCTGAAATTGTGACCAGATTCTGTCAGACGGCGGCCATGTTTGGAGCTGAAATGGTGTAATATTTTCAATGCTTTTCCCAATTTCGTCTTTCAGTTAAATACTTCTGATATTGATTTTATAGAGCAGAATGTGAAACACACTATATAAATGTATATTGTTAATCAATTCATCATAGTCCTCCAGCTTAGGGCAGCATGGTTTATACCATGTTGTCTGGCACAGGAGGTAGATTAAAATGCCAAACAAATTAGTCTCTCTGACGATCCATTGTGTTTTGCTAGGGTATGTTTGTTTGGGTCATCGTCGCCGTGTGACCAATAAGGTTAGGTGCGACGTTAAACTTCAAACAACCAACCAATCAATTCATCATATTGTTAATTACTAAGATGAACAAAATTAGCCATGAGGAATGAATACATGCTTAGATAAAATTATGAATATTATTACACTGTCTCCATTTATGAAAATATCAATGAAATATCAATCAACTCAATTAAAGAAATACACATCAATTTTTGGTCTTGGACACCATGACCAAGGCTTCACCAATTGTATACATAAGATATGGTCACAAAGTCAAACAGACACTTCTGCTGACATCAGTACTATCATGCCTAATCACGGCTTTACAAGAAGGTATCAATTCCACCCAGGCAGATGTACTAGGGGCCTTTTTATCACACCATTAAACCAAAAAAAACATATGCAACATCTGAAAATCCTTCTTTTTCAAAGTTTAAAATTTCACAGTGTATATAATAAACGATCCGTATTCTTATCAGCAGATATCCACGGCAAGAAGGACGTACTGATATTGTTCAATGTTACCAGCCTTAGCAAGACTCTCGACTCCGCCATCACTGCGGTGCACTTGTTGCTCCATAAACGAGACTGTCACTGGCAAAAACTGGCACTGAATCATACTGATCGAGTGGAAGTTGTGGTTGAAATGGGAGTTCATCACAATGGCGAACCTTGTGAGTTTTTTATGGTATTTTTCTTCTCAGGAATTATATATTTGGACCATTGTCATTTCAGACAATTAGGAGATTTAATTACGCAACCAAGTTTAATCGTGCTGTCACGATATTCTATCATTTGTCTCTTCAACGCTGCCCTTATTACAAATAGCCACCTGTGTCACTGTTAGTATAGCTTGGTCTGTAAGATTTACGTTTTATTTATTCCAGCCCACCAGACTACTGTATGGATAACTGAGGCTAGAAGGATTTCCATCAATGTGACCTCGAAAATTCGTCCATTGATGCTCCTTGGAATTTTGCGGATATCTCTCAAAGTGCATTTAGTTCGAGGTGGCAAGAAAACCAAGGCGAACATAATGCGATTGTTCAAGATCCACGACAAAAGAGAAGGTGTGCTACTTGTAGTCTATAAGAATGTTGATCCGAACAGCTTACGTGAAGTATCCATGAGGAAGGAGAGGTCGCGCCGCGAGGTTGTATTTGCTGAGAGAGATGCCAATGAAGTTGCCAGTAAACATTGCCGCCTGCACCTTTGGCAGTTAAACTTCAATGTTCTGGAGTGGGGGTCCTGGATGATATATCCCAAAGTGTATACAGCTAACTTCTGTGCCGGACTGTGTCCCTCGCCTCTCGTGTCCTCCCGATTTGAGGTCACTAACCATGCTTTTTTAAAGAACATGTTTCATTCGTTAACAGGCTGGCAACATACAGATGTACCCCGAGCCTGCTGTGTGCCTGTTCGCCTATTGCCCATCACACTTCTCTATCACGACTTCAACGACCACGCTGTTGTTTCCCGACGGATGCCGGAGATGACAGCGGAAGGATGTGCATGTATCTAGTATATATCCCAGTCGGACCAGAATCACACTTTATCTTGAGTCTGGTAGCAGTATATTTATTCCGTTTGCATTTCAGGACCTATTGAATTGAATAATTTATGTCCATCATCGTTTCACATCCTAAAAGCATATCAGCGTACGCTAATTTATCACATCTGAGAGTAGATAGATGTATGATTGAGCAACTGACACTGGCGTCGACAATCGCCGACTGTTATTTTTGTTAGGTTTTGGTAGAACCAATGACAACAGAAATACAAGAATATGGGATAACCCTAGATTTAGAGAATGACTGACGGACCGGGAAGGATTGTGACTCGTTTGCAGTTTACACGAAAAAAAAGTGTCGTCGACTAGATGTGAAATGACTAAATGACGAGGGATGCTTGAGAAATTGTCCTGTTTGATGACAAGTTCTTCTGTACTTACCCTAGTGTATGATATGATTTAGAGAATATATTTGACTATTCTCTATAAAGATCCTTGGGGGAGAGTATATAGTCTTGCCTTTCTTTTCAATGACCGAGGTTTCGATAGTGTGGACTTAATATAAGGTGGGGTTTTGTCAAACTAACTTAAAATATGGCGGAAAAGGCGTATATGTGGAGCGGAGTTTTCTCAAACTAACTCAAAATATGGAATATATACTTATATATAGGGTAACTCAGAATATTCTCTCTGTTGTGATAATGTCGTTGTACCATACAACCATGTTATTTCGTATCTGGGATATCATCACTCACCACATGATTCAAGGCCAAATATCAATCCAATATACCCTGGTTTCTGATATATAACCAGCTATATATTTATATATTGTTCTAGTTAGAAACGTAGATTACTCTAGTTGATACATATTTTTTAAACTAGACTAATCTAGTTTATATATCGGGATCTTTAGCCGTGGGAGGTGCGAAACGGGCGGCATGGACCGCGCCAAGTATAGGCATCAAACAGTGCTTCAACAGTGACAATATCACAGAAATCCGAAAAGGTCTGATACAGAATACATTCAGGATACTTCAAAAGCGAACAAGGATTTAATCGTAGCAAAGTTAGATAGACAAAGGACATCGTGAATTGAAGACCACAAATAAATATATCCAGTATTCCCAGTGTAAATGAATGACTCGTTGTCTCGACTCGAAATAACGTCACGTGGGCTATGACGTCGTTTCGCACCTTCTATGGCTAAAGATTTCGATCTGGGGACGTCCATATATAAATTCATCTGCAAAAGCTACCTCGAACACCAATTGTTTGGTGAAAACAAACGAATTTCCGTTGCCATATCACAGCTCGGGATTTAAGCATGAAGCAGTGACAAGTTGTGTCCTTAACTCCATGAATCGGCCATTTACTACACAAGTCAGAAACGGTTTTGGTCTTACCGACCCTTACTACACTGTTCCCCTCTCTTCACATGAAATTAACTCCATCCGTATTCGACGGTGTTCAATCCAAACTCATTTACAAAGCCTTCCTCAACTCTCCAAACACGAAATTCGCCTTTACATCGTTAGGTGTTTGGGTTAGAGACTAAGAAATAGCCGTGAACCAAATGGATTGTTACGATTTTCTCGTTTTGAGTTTTGACGGAAGCTTCACAAATGGTCGAGAGCGTTGCGTTAAAAGCCGGTGATAACAAAGCCGTTTGCTGACTGTGTAGGTTTTTGACCGAGGGGCGTTAATATCACGGGAAGCCATGTAAAAACTTAGCTAGCAGTCGCACAGATGTGGTACTAAAGATTTATTCCCCGAAGAAAAGATATATCTTCCTGGAAGATATATCTTCCTAAGTGGGAATTGTTTATGGATTACCACTTACCAATTACTATTCGAAATGGTATGCTAGCAGACACCGGTTTAACATTGTCGACGTTAATGATATCTGTTTTAATGGTTTGAATATGTTTAGTATTTGTTCATTTTTATTCCATTATCTTAGGTGTACATTTTGTTAGAATTGCGCAAACTCATGAACCGCTTGTAATTTCGGTTTATTTGCAAACAAAACCACAATTTTATTGTACAGTTCACAGCGCTTTGTACGCAGAGAAGTTGAAGATCCACTTCAAACAATGATGATCCCGTCGCCTAGAATGGAATATCACACACCAAAATCCCAATGCGGCCATTCCTTATTTTGGCACATATGATGGGCAAACCTGTCTGAGAATAAATACAGGGACCCTGAGGGACCAAATCTTTGTATGATACCTTTATATACTCGAGGAATCCTACGTCATCATCGACAACCTCAAAATATTCTTCAAGTGATTTTAAATAATTAAAACGGCCGAATAAGTATTTTCTGATTATCACATCCAAAGTAACCAAGTTACTCTTTTGTAATCCTGAATATACAAGCTTTTATATATGTATATATATTCTATTTTCACCCTGATGTTTTCTCGTATGTATATATAAATGCTAGCGGGTGAGCACATTTGCTCATTGGACGGCTCAATACAAAAATGCTTATCGGATTTCAATGGTCTCTGACCCAGGTCAAACATAGCAAACGGATATTCAGTGCAGGTGGATAACTCCGCTCATCAGCTCATTTTTTTCTCCTTACAAACAGTGAGGCCTTCCGTGTTAGTGAGCTAACAATGTTACTGTACGTGATCCCGACCCTTGGAGTTGAACTTCGAAGGAGTGTTTCTTTGGCTCATTTTACAAATCTATTGGAGAGCAGAGCACTTTCGGTCTATTTTTTGTGGAACAACGGTGGATTACATATATATCCATCAGTGCTTCGTCAGCAGAGCTATATTTCCTTCGATTGTTGGATGTGATTTTAGTCAAATTACAAGCGTCTGGCCCGTCATTCATAATTCAGCCGTCGTCCATTAAAGAATATCCGCGTTCATAATTGAAAAACCTATTCCATATGCCATATAACAGCATTAGCACCAAATTCAAAAAGACAGTCATAGTATACATGAACATAGGCTCGTTTCCTGCGAGAGAGGGAAGCGGTCAACAGTTTTCAATGATACCGGCACGACATCATGATGTCCCAATAGCTTCACTTACTTCTGTACCAGATTGAAGAAGAAATCAATATATCAGCTATATAGATAATATTTTGTAAATACAAATGAAATATAGGACAAGACATTGCATTATTTGGCCCTCACTGGCCAAAGAAACTGCACTGAAAATCACAAGGGTGTATATTTAGTCAAATAAGTGAGTAAACCGCTCTTCCCCTCATCAAAATAACTTTTGTTTACATTTACACTCCCTTGTCTGTACATATATAATCATTCATCTGAGTAATTTTACAGAACTGCCAATATGCTGGGCGATGAGTGATTCAATCAAGTTAATGAGAACATTTACATACCGAGCTGAGTAATCGAAGTATTTTACGCACTTACACTTTTACACCGTTCACTGTGTCACAACACAGATTCATTATTGGGAATTGCTCCTTGGACGCTTGACATGATCATGCGACTAATCACTCGGAAAGAGCGCCAAGCAATTGGAAATAACTTTCCTAGAAAGAGGTTATATATTCCGTCTTCGTGAAGATTAAATAATCTACATCAACCAGAGACTTAGAACCGTGAATCAGGTATATACGTGTATGATTTATTTCTCCGTTAAAGTTTCCGATATTATGATTGTTTACTGTTTGTTTCTTTGAATTATAAATATTTTTAAATATGTTATCGCAATAATTGTTTCATCGTCCACCATCTATACTCATACATTATTAGTGTGTGACTACATGTACAGTATAACATGACATAGTCGATAGATTTCTTGCCGGGAGCCACAGGATAACGTATTCGACACGGGATAAGACGTCCTGGTCACTCGATAGTACTTATGTACGTTGCTTCCACCAGGTAATAATTCACCGTCACATGACACGATGTATATATCTTGATGATTTACAACAACAGATCACCACCCTCCCCACCTCACTCATATTTCCAGTCCGATAGACTCGTACCTCAATTATATCTTATGACGACCAGTATATCTTGTACCTCAAACCTTATTGTTACCAGTGATTACTGTGTTGTTTTTTGCAATATTAAAAAAGTTGTGAACCTATTTACTTGTTTATGATTTTTCAGGACGACTATGTCACTATGAAATGAATGCGCCAAGTTGATCAGTCGTCCATTACCCATCTAGATTTGATCCGAATGCAAACAGACTACGCTCTGAATTGTTGAATCCTCAGCCCAACTGATTTGAAACTAAAGCAGCAAATTGCATTCTGCACAGCCCGAACGAACCAGAGATTTTGTGTGGATCCCATCGGCAAATCAAATGTAACCCTTCTTAAACATCATTTCCCGAATAGGTTTCTGACCAGTCATTCGTAGGTGGCTTGTCGATGACTTAGGACTGTTAACGCTAATGACACCCTATCCATGGTTCAAGTATTGTTCATGTGGAGACTATATGAAAGATAACCCTCTCAATGCCCGATCCTTTTTCATTCAGGAAGACATGCTTCGAATAATTCCTATATGAGTGACACCGTGACGGATATATACTCACCCTTTCCGGATGTGAAGGAAAGCACCGATTGTCCAATTGGAGTACCATATATATAGGTTTCTATCTGTAAAAAAAAAATGACAAGGACGTTTACTCGTTTATTACCAAAACACCACCAGCGGCTTTCATTCCTTCAGACGCCCTCGATGCTAATTCATTAACATCAGATGAGGTACTTATTTAAGCTGATCTGTCATCACAGCTTCCGAGCCAGCGTATCTAGCGCATATTGTCCACAGGAGCAGCTGCAATAAAAGCGCGCCTGAGATACCAAGGCTGCGTCTTAGAATCTTCCGTATTTAAGTCTGAATGTGAGGGACCGGGGAAACTTTCGTAATATTCCAAATGGTCTTGCATATGCCCTTTGTGACAATTTCAATCAACGCCACAAAACATTATTGTATTCAGTATGATAATTGTGGATTTGTCTCACCATTTCTGTGTTCAGTTGAGATTATTATGAATGGATGATCTGCAGGTGGACAATCACATATAGTCTGATTGGACTCGAACCAGACTATGACATCAGCCGCCTAGCCATACAGGACTGAATCTCTAACTTACTGCGTCATTCCTCTCTCACATAAATCTATTATATGTTATGTAGAACATCAACTTGACGGCGTTGTTCCGGACCACTTGGCTTAACAGAATCAACATAATATAATAAATTTAGACACCATACAGAAGCCCTTCTTTAGGACAAATATCCACCAGCAGAATGCTTAATAAGTAGTAAATCCCATAGTGGGCTGATAGGACCCAGACATCTCGTCCCTCATAAACTCAGCCGTGGAATCAACTTGACCACCCATACAGGCGAGACCCGACACTCAATAGATGACCGTCCTCATTCCAAGCTTTGATCTCACACTACTTGTAACTAACTATGGTCAGTATAATAACATATAATAACAGTATAACATATCCTTGACATGCTTTGATTGTGCCTATCCATTTTGACGCCATGAAGATGCGTTCAAACGCGTTCAAACGCCCTCTAATCCAAACACCAAAGCAGACACTGGCTACGAAGCGTACCACCAGATATCCTAAACGATTGAATACGAATGCATTATGTCGTCACTGTGTGATATTTATTACTAAACTTGAATTTGGCCCTGTCAAACCAGTTTCTGTAATATTTTGTGACGTTGACTGGAAACGTCACCTTTTTCACGTGATCTCGCAAATCTAATGGGCGACATATATATATACTTTCTGGAATATTGCTATCCAAAAAGCCTAAAATTGTTAACAATGTCGAAATTCTAATCGTCAGTCTTGCATACCAGGCTTGACAGTAAGTCTTCGACAATTTTATGAAGATATAGTTCTATTAAATATGATGTTCCATTTTCTCAGCTTTCTAAGGTTGACTGCGTTATCCAACCGAGATCGCCAAAAAAAAATAGCATTTAATCATTTTCATAAAAGAAAATGAAGGCCCGTACAAAAACGTGCAAAGTTTGTACCCATTGTCAAGACGGATTTCAGACACTATTAGTTATTATTATCTCCCACATGTTTCTCAAGTTTGGCGATACATGCTGATCCCAAAATACGAGCGTAGCGTGCAAGATCTATGGCGTTACGCCTTGTAACTTGTGTCTAATTCCACTTAACCAGGGGCTAGGAGCCGCATGAACTCATGTACTTACCAAGATTATCATGGTGTTCATATGAACAGGCGCAATCAAAGCGTGACTGACGTACATCATTCTCTAGATGACGACTTTACAACGAAAATCATATGGATTCATAATATTGATCAGCAATACGGATTTGATATTTTTGAAACATCATGATGTATTGCCGGCATCATTAAAAAGTGTTGATCATTTCTCTCTATCAGGAAACTGGCATATGTTTATGTATACTACGATTGCTTTTCTTTGAATTTGGAACTAATTTTGTTATATGAATTAGATCTTTGGATAATGGGCGCGGAAATTCTCTAATGGACGACGGTTGAATATTGAATGACGGACTAGACGCTTGTATTTGAAGAAAGCGTTATGGTTGCTGATATTTATGTATTAATGGTCATGTTTTGTGATCACAAGAACAAATGCAGTCGCTTCGGTGAAAAGGCGCAAAATAATTGGTCTCGAACCATCCTTTCATTTACTACTGAATGGAATGTTGAAGACTTTGGCAAGTAACCTTGATTAAAATATCTGGACTGTGCAAGTATGTACGGAGTGGAATGTTATTCCCAAAGTTAAAATTATTATTAATTCAGTAAATGAATGTTAGGTCTCGTCCTCACACAAACAAAGCGCGATTGCTGTCATTTAGCCGGCATAACACACATTCCAGAGTCAACGCCAGTGATTTCGAATCGCTGCATATTATATCATTTATATGATATTGATGTTATGAAGTGTATAAAATAGCCCAGACATAGACTAACTACGTAGATCATCATTCGCCACAGTTAACAATAGTTTGAAAAATATGGTTACCATAGAAACCTGTAATCAATCGTGGTATTAGATACTCAAATAGTTAGAGGGGTTTTAACAACTAATCGCGTAGAACATTGCTACTGCATTCTCTTTAGTTACAATTAGACAACTGACAGAATTTTTCAAAATGAAACCCTGTGACTTGTTGATATGGTAACCATATTTCTGGAAATAATTACATTATTTCAGAGACAAAGATCTCAGATTAACGAGAACTCATTTGCATAAAAAGTGAATCATAGATTTTGTTCTTTAAACTCCAATATCACTCTAATAGTTCAGAATATTTGGCATGTGATCAACGGCGTTTCACTCAAATTAAAACCATTTCTTCAATAATGGCCATAGACCGATGGAGTTATGATATCGTTAAACCGTTAAACAATGAATATTATTATGAGAAATCATAGTTTTCTTCAGCCTCACTACATTTACTTATCATACATTCACATCATCCCATTTGCTTATCATACTAAAGAAATTTAAAACTTAAACCCTCAGTTACAACGCATATAAGGCAAGTGGGAAGAGGTGCCGACATACTGCCAGAGCCACATGACTTAATTGACAGTATAGCCTTCTGGTTAACCTATTCTAAAGCACATACCAAGAATCTAACGATTCGTGATATGTGTTGTACCTCAGGTACGCTTTTATTGTACCTGTTCATGTAGCAACATGGATGACATGACCACCCGGCCCCTAGCACCGGCATAAGCGGTATTAGATACACAAATCTAGAGAGCTATGATGGAAATGCTCTGACAACTCGTATATTGGTAATTGGTGAGCTGTGTCGCTGGGACAACTCGTACACTGGGGATTGTTGAGCTGTATCGCCGTCAGATGAAAATGACGGCATTTAACATGAAAGACTAGTCTGTAAGGCCCGATGTCGACCCAGCATCAACTTCCCACAATGCCAACATATATCAAAGACCAAAAGGTCTGTACAGGGGGCGGACCTCGGGGACGAAACGTCCACCAGCAGAATCTCGCCATATACAGGTAAAAATTACAACGCATATAAGAGAAGTGGGAAGAGGTGCCGACATACTGACAGAGCCACATGACTTACAGGCACATCATATTTAGATCTATATCTCTATAAAAATGAAGCGGGCCTTCTCTCTCGTCGACACAATGACACAAAAGAGATGATTACAATTTCGACACCGTAAACTATCCCTTTCTGGACAGTAATATTCCAGTGGGACCTGCATATGGCGTATACATATCACGCCTAGTAGCATTTGCTAGATCCTGTGTTAAATGTGACGATTTTAATCAACGTCACAAAACATTATTGCAGAAACTTATAAAACAGGGCTAAACCACCAAGCGCCTTCACTCAAAGTTTCTCAAATTTGCCAATACATATCGCATGCTGATAGCAAAATACGAGCGTAGCGTGCAAGATCTATGGCGTTACGTTTCGTAATTTGTGTCTAATTCCGCTTAACCGGAATGTGACAGAGCAGATCTTATGCTGCCATTTTATAGTGCTGTCCCACTGAAATATCATGCCGTAGGCAGACATGATACCCCACTCAGTCACATTATACTGACACCGAGCCAACCAGTCCTTGTTCTATCCTCTTAATGCTGAGCGTAAGCGAGGAAGCAACAAGTTCCATTTTTCAAGTCTTAGGTATGACTCGGCCTGGGATCGAGCTCAGTCCCTACCGCTTATGAGGCCGACGCTCTAACCATTAGACCATTGGTACTCATATGAACAGTCACAATCAAAGCGTGACTGAGATACATCATTCTTTAGATGACGACTTTACAACGAATATTATGGATTAAGAATACTGATCAGCGATACGGATTTGATATTTTTCGAACATCATGATGTCTTGCCGGCATCACTGAAAACTGTTGACCGCTTCTTTCTCGCAGGAAGCAAGCCTATGTTTATGTATACTATGGTTGTCTTTTTGAATTTGGTGCTAATACTGTTATATGGAGTGTGGACTAGGTCTTTGGATTATGGACGCGGATAATCTTTAATGGACGACGGCTGAATTATGAATGACGGACCAGACGCTTGTAATTCACAGTATAGTCTCCTGGTTAATCTATTCTAAAGCACATGCCAAGAATCTAACGATTCGTGATATGTGTTGTATCTCAGGTACGCTTTTATTGTACCTGTTCATGTGGCAACATGGATGACATGACCTCACGGCCCCTAGCACCGGCATAAGCGGTATTAGATACAAATCTAGAGAGCTATGATGGAAATGCTCTGACAACTCGTATATTGGTAATTGGTGAGCTGTGTCGCTGTTACAACTCGTACACTGGGGATTGGTGAGCTGTATCGTCGTCAGATGAAGATAACGGCATTTAACACAAAAGACTAGTCTGTAAGGCCCGATGTCGACCCAGCATCAACTTCCCACAATGCCAACATATATCAAAGACCAAAATGTCTGTACAGGGGGCAGAATCTCGCCATATACAGGTAAAAATTACAACGCATATAAGGGAAGTGGGAAGAGGTGCCGACATACTGACAGAGCCACATGACTTCACAGTATAGTCTTCTGGTTAACCTATTCTAAAGCACATACCAAGAATCACAGCCATCAAACCACCAAATACAGAAACACTAAACAGTTTAATTCTGAATAGTTTCTCATAGGTCTCAGGGAGAAACCCTGGGCGGCTCTAAAACTAGAGGATGACCCCGATTTAGCCTTGGAGCTATTCGCTAATTACTTCACTGATGTACTTGACAAACATGCACCATTTCAAGAGAAAGGGGTTCAGACTAAAAAACAGTGGCTCAGATGAAGAAATACAAAAGCCTAAAAATCTAAGGGATTACTATGATCGCAAAGGTGACACTATCAATGCCAAAATTTGGTGTAATCAATCAAATCAAGGGCAATCTAGTTTCCGGCGTAAACACACCTGCATAACAGCACTAAAAACGTTGACTGAAAGCTGGTTACAGTCTATTGACGAAGGACATTAAGTTGGTTGTGCAAAATTGAACTTTGACACGGTAAATCATGAAATCTTGCTTTGAAGCTGAAACTCTATAAACTTGATAATGAAGCACATAGATGGTTGAAATCATATCTGCATGAAAGGGAACAATATGTCTCCATCACAAATATAATCTCGGAACCCCTCCCTGTTCAAGCAGGCGTACCACAAGGATCCATCCTGGGTCCACTTCTATTTGTTATATATGTGAACGATTTGTTATGTGATGTAATCAGTTTCAAACCTAGGATGAAATCAATGTCTCTCAAACTCCGCGAAACTGATATATGTTACGACATCAATGTCCTTTGATGATAATGGGATCGCCATATACAACGAATGTAAGAATATCTTGTCAGAGAAATTTGAAACTCTACCAGCTTCGATGGGTTTTCTGTTTCGCCATTGGTTATTTGTTGTACGCGGAGAGGAAAATGATGTCATGGCGTGACGTTTGAGTGATGTGGCGACGCTCACGAATTTGAATGCTGAACGGCTGCAGCCATGAAATAACGTCATGGCCCGTGCCAAAGCTTCGGTAAGGTCGCATAGCATACGTTGGTAGAATGCGCCGCACGTGTATACGCTTGTTGACACGGCTGTGGAAAAATAAACGGCATGCCATGCCGTTTATTTTTAAAGACCAATTCCTTCCATTTTCTGGTGAATGGTAGAAACAAGTTTAGTTTTTTGTGGTCGAATGTGTTTATTTTGTACCTGTCGTAACATATGTCACTTTCACGGAGTTTGAGAGACATTGATTTCAGCCTAGATTTGAGGCTGATTACATCTTTAAATAGTATTGTGATGTGACTATTTGAAATTCATGTGACTTTATAATACTATTACTGTAAACTTTGTGACTGTCCAATACTCGTTATACTGAACGTTATCATTGCTGTTGTTACTATGTAACTCTCCGGTCTCGGAGGTAAACTTTTACGTTATAGAGTGTTATCGTGCACGCGTTGTGTTTGCTGTTGTCAGATTTCTGTGCTGGTGTGTTTACACCGGTTTGCACCAACAAAGTGCAAATATTTGACAGTAAAGACAGTATTTTCTTGGTATTTTGACCCGGCGAACGTCCTGACTCGATGACCACGCAACATTTGGTGTCAGAAGTGGGATTCGTGAATGGAATACTGGATTTTGACAGTGTTTTGATGTGATCATTTCATCGAACTGACATTGACAATCTGAGTGATTTTCTCTATCGTTCCTGAACAGCGGTATCACAGTTACGGCCACGGCGAGATCTTTGGATGGTTTTTAAACAGCCAGTTTGTTTTATTTCTTCTGATAATTCGGGAAAATTATAAAAGAAAAGTATATATTTCTGGGGAAACGCTGATTTTTCACGCAGTCAAGCCAGAGAAAATTCGGTAAATAATTGCAACTTCTTGATTGATATTCATTTTCCAGATACTGGTAGAAATATTCGGAAAAGAAATATATATATATACCCAGCTCCATCAAGTACTATTCCCCGTCATTTATCAACATTGTATCACAGAACAATGATGCCCTGGTACACATGTAGTTGTTATTTCTTTCAGTAGTGAAACTGACAGACTGTTTCTTTTTATTGTTGTTGTTGTTATTGTTGCTAGTAAAGTACTGGTATCGGTGATAGCGTACTGCTGAAGTTATATTGTAAAGTTGGATTATCTGTACTGGTATCGTCAAAAGTAATAGGATCTCCCAGATATTAGAACAAAATGAATTGAATTGAATTGTTTATTCCACTGGGGTATTCACTCGTCTTGGAAATATATTCTCTTCTAATTGTCATTCATTCTCCTGCACAACAAAGGCCAAAAGTAATACAGGATTTGACTAAGATAAATATAAACTATACGTTTACATGTAGTGTAAAATATATTTTCAAAAATAATTAGCAGTGCTTATGCTATTAATTAATGAGTGTTATTCACTGCGAATGGCAAACATTTTAAAATACAAATTTGATATTCAGTAATGTTTAAATAGTACGGAATTTGGAATACATTATATGAGACTGATACCAGTACAATACAGCCTACATGAATCTGAAAATTATTTTTGCCATGCAATATTACTTGCTATATACATAGTCTGTTTCAGTAAGCTTATAGCATATCATCCTGGGTCCTAAGCTGAAGTGTAAGGTATTTCCTGGTTGTGTTGATGTTGTTCACAGCGAACAACATATTTTCATGAATAATGGAATAGAGATATTTTAGTGAACCCGTATATTATTATTCGAAGCTGATTGATAGCAGTTTCAAAGTTTTGTTGTATTAGGCCACAAAAATGAAATTCATGTTTCCTGTTTCTTCACCTACTCATTATCCAGTGTGAAGGAAGAATACAAAATGAATTAACACTGGGTCAGTGGAAACATGTGTAATGCTTTTGAAGTCATACATGTCATGTGGCTCTGTCAGTATGTCGGCTCCTCTTTCCACTTCCCTTATATGCATTGCAATGTTTACCTGTATATGGCGAGATTCTGCTGGTGGACGTTTCGTCCCCGAGGCCCGCTCCCTGTAGAGACCTTTTGGTCTTTGATATATGTTGGCATTGTGGGAAGTTGATGCTGGGTCGACATCGAGCCTTACAGACTAGTCTTTTGTGTTAAATGCCGTCATTTTTATCTGACGACGATACAGCTCACCAGTCTCCAGTGTACGAGTTGTCACAGCGACACAGCTTACCAATTACCAATATACGAGTTGTCAGAGCATTTCCATCATAGCTCTCTAGATTTGTATCTAATACCGCTTATGCCGATGCTAGAGGCCGTGTGGTCATGCCATCCAAGTTGCCACATGAACAGATACAATAAAACCGTACCTGAGATACAGCACATATCACGAATCGTTAGATTCTTGGTATGTGCTTTAGAATAGGTTAACCAGGAGACTATAAAGTGAAGTCATGTGGCTCTGTCAGTATGTCGGCACCTCTTCCCACTTCCCTTATATGCGTTGTAATGTAGGACTTTAACTGAAATTTCTATTATTTTGAGCATTAGTGGGTCAGATTTCAGTGATTCATTTTTAAGGACAGAGATTACTTGCCTGCACCTCATCTTAGTTCGACTTGATTAGAGTAAACTTTTTAAAAAATCCCCTTATTTGAATCCCTGTAATCTTTTAATTTGCAGTTACTTTCTGTGATTTCAAAATCACTCTTCTGAAATATCTGAGGAGAGCGATTGTTAGCCCACCTGTTATTGGATAACTGGAGCCTATGCCTAAATTTGGGCCCAATGTCTCCTTACCTTGCAGCACCTGTTATTGGATAATTGGGGCACACGCACAAATTTGGGCCCAATGTCTCCTTACTTTGCAGCATAATATAATTAAAACAAATCTGTATTTTCAAAATTTTATTGGAAACATGAATATATTTTTGTGATTGGCCGTGTGAACATTAATCATAAATAATGTATTCTCTATTAGATGTCCGAGACAGATCTAAAGAGGTTTTTGGAGAAGCCTCCATTGAAGGTGCCATCCGAGGACAGTAACTTCACTGCAGTTCTTTTGTCAGATAGCAAGGGTTCATCTTTGAAAAGAGTCTATGAAGAGAATCAGCTGTGTTTAGAATTTCTCTGTGTCAGACCTCCTGCAACAGAAGTTGTCTGATATTGTAGCTAAATATAGTATACCAGTTTTTGTTTATGTTTAAATGTGCCAGAGGTCAGTCAGGAGGACACCGGATCACCAGATAATGTACACACATCACCTGATCAGGAGCTGTTTGAACCACATACTGGACCATCACAATGTGGTAGTGTGCCAGCACACTTGGCAGATTTATTCCAACGTTCTTGATTTGGATTTGGATTGTGAGCAATATGATGCTATTGCTCAATTCCTTTGCAAACACAGTGATGTATTTGCCCGTTCTGAGTCTGATTTAGGGTGTTTAATTGATGTTTCACACACCATAAACACAGAAGGGATGAAACCAGTAAGGCAGTCTGCGAGACGCACACCATTACCCTTCCAAGGGGAGGAGGAGAATCACATAGCTAAAATGTTACATTCTGCTGTAGTTGTTCCATCAAGTTCTGAATGGGCATCTCCAGTCGTCCTTGGTGTGATGATGTGTCGATTATCGAAAGCTGAACGATCTTTCAGCCAAAGATGATTTTCCTCTTCCGAAAGTAGAAGACTGCTTGGATACTTTGAGTGGTTCTTCTTACTTTTCCACATTGGATTTGATGAGTGGTTATTATCAAATCGCTATGGATCCTAATTACAACACATATAAGGGAAGTGGGAAGAGGTGCCGACATACTGGCAGAGCCACATGACTTCCCTTATATGTGTTGTATTTCACAGTATAGTCTTCCGGTTAACCTATTCTAAAGCACATACCAAGAATCTAACGATTCGTGATATTTGTTGTATCTCAGGTTCGCTTTTATTGCACCTGTCCATGTGGCAACGTGGATGATATGACCACACGGCCCCTAGCACCGGCATAAGCGGTATTAGATACAAATCTAGAGAGCTATGATGGAAATGCTCTGACAACTCGTATATCGGTAATTGGTGAGCTGTTTCGCTGTGACAACTCGTACACTGGGGATTGGTGAGCTGTATTGTCGTCAAATGAAAATGACGTCAATTAACACGAAAGACTTGTCTGTAAGGCCTGACATCGACCCAGCACCATAATGACCAAGCTAAAACTGCGTTTATCACACGGTATGGCCACTTCGAGTACACTCGAATGACTTTCGGGCTCTGTAACGCCCCTTCCACATTCCAGCGTGCCATGCAGTTAGTGTTCCAACAGTGGGACATAGCACTGATATATTTTGATGAGGTGATCGTGACGGAGAAAACTTTTGCTGAACACTTGAACAACCTCGAGGAAGTGTTCAAACGACTGCGTCAATTCAATTTGAAACTCAAGCCAAAGTAGTGCAATCTTTTCCGTCGAGAGGTTCCTTTCTTAAGACACGTGGTTATTCAACAAGGTATTCAGACGAACCCGGAGCTCATCAAAGATGTTCAAGGGTGGCGGGTTCCAACTAATGTTAAGCAACTTCAATCATTCTTGGGCCTTACAAACTAGTATAGAAGGTTTGTTGTCAACTATGCCAACATTGCATCACCCCTACATGCTCTCACAAGAAAAGGTGTGCCATTCATATGGGAAAAGAAGCAACAAGGTGCCTTTGAGCAACTGAAGGAGAAACTTACATCAGCTCCCGTTCTTGCATATCCAACAAGGGGTGACATCTTCATTCTTGATACAGATGCCTCCAGCAGTAGTATAGGCGCTGTTCTTTCCCAAATACAAGATGGGCAATTAGGAGATTAGGTTCAGCTCAGGAGCGTTACTGTGTCACTCGTAAGGAGCTTCTGGCTGTGGTAGCATTTACAAACCATTTCAAGCATTACCTTCTGGGACAACATTTCCTCTTCAGAACTGATCATGGTAGTTTGGCATGGCTCTTCCGGTTCAAATCTCCTCAAGGCCAGCTTGCACGATGGCTCGAAGGTTTGAGTCAGTATTCTTTCATTATTCAGCATAGGGCAGGAAAGTCTCACAGTAATGTTGATTCATTTATCTCATTGCTTCAGCTGAAAAATCCTGTGACTGCTACAATGCCGGCAACAGTGTTGAAACTCTACCTTGTCTGGGTTGTGATTATTGTAGGAAAATCCACCAGCACTGGGCCAAGTTTGATGCATGTGTTGACAACATTGTGCCACTTACTGTGCGTCGGGTGAATGCAATGAAAGACAACCAAACAGAAGGTCTTTCTTGTAATTGGTTGGATACATTCAGTACTAGTGATATCCGGAAAGCTCAAATGGATGACCCTCAACTAAGTGTCCTACACCAGTGGAATCAGACACAGAATAAGCCAGTGAAAGATGAGAAAAGTCCAGCATTGAGGAAGTACTGGTTGACCTTTGATCAGTTTCAGCTGGTAAATGGCATACTATACTTCGCCTGGGTCAATGATGTTCATGATGTTGTTCCACGAAGTCTGCGAAGGAGAATCTTGGATCTTTGTCATTCCATGCCATATTCCGGGCATCAGGGAATTGGAAAGACACTTGAACGGGTTAAACAAGGTTTTCACTGGTTTGGGATGTCCTCTGATACCGAGCATTTTGTGAATGGCTGTTCCTCTTGTGGTTCAGAAAAGACGAAAACTCGGCAACGCAGAGCTCGGATGCAGTCCTACTATCAAGGTGCACCAATGGACAGAATCCAACTTGATGTACTCGGACCACTTCCTGAGAGTTCGAGTGGGAATCGCTATGTTTTGGTCATTGTCAATCAGTTTACCAAATGGGTAGAAGCATTCGCCATATCACATCAAGGGAGTGAACTCATAGCCCAAAGATTAGTCAATGAATTCTTTGCAAGATCTGGTTTTCCATTAGAATTACACAATGATCAGGGTAGCAATTTCCAAAGTGTACCGTTCAATGATGTTTGCAAGTTACTGCAAATAGCTAAAACTAGAACAACACCGTATCACCCTGTATCAAATGGACAGGTGGGGCGATTGAACCGTACCGTTCTACAGATGATAAGATGTTATGTGGATCAAAGCCAAAGGAATTGGGATGAGCACTTGCCCCTCTTTCTGGCTGCATATCGTAGTACCCTCATCAGGCAACAAAATGCACTCCCAACAAGCTTATGTTGGGAAGGGAAGTTCATCTGCCGTATGACGTGCTATATCGTGACGTAGAAACATTGCGTAAAAGCAGTGACATTCCAACATATTTGGAAGATCTCCTGGATAGCTTGGAGTGGTCTCATGACATTGCGAGGACTTTCTTGAAAGATGGCCAGCGGAGGCAGAAGAAAGTTTATGATGTCAATGCTGTGGGGAGACAGTATCAGTTAGGTGACCTTGTCTATGTTGCAGTCAGTGCTAAGAAGAAGGGTAGTTGCCCAAAGTTACAGAGTGTCTGGCAGGGACCATATGTTATTATCAGGGTCTTGGGGCCAGTATTGTATGAAGTACAGAATAATAAGCAGAAGAAAATTCTGCATTTTGAGAAATTAAAGCCATACAAGGCAGAGTGAATTCCTGGGTGGGTGAATCGAATACGACCATCAGTTGTTCCGAGAATGATATCGTAGATAAGGCACAACAAGCAGACTCTACTGCAACCGAAATTTGTTGGTCGATGATATTGGCCAAGGGAATATACGTGTGACACCTTTGTTGAGTCCACTGCGGGCTCAAACATCATCAACGGGTCTACAAGTCCAGCATGCGAGTCCACTGCGGACTGCGCTAAGATCCGACCAGGCAACCGAAGAACGTGTTGGAACATCTCTACAGCCAGTGACCAGTGGTCATTCAATCCAGGCAGATGATACCCATTTGGTGCGAACTAGGCATGGGCGTTTATTGAAACCACCAGTGAAAACAGTATTGAAAACAGTGTGATGTGACTATTTGAAATTCATGTGACATTATAATACGTATTACTGTGAACTTTGTGACTTTCCAATACTCGTTATACTGAACGTTATCATTGCTGTTGTCACTATGTAACTCTCCGGTCTCGGAGGTAAACTTTGACGTTATAGAGTGTTATAGCGCGCGCGTTGTGTTTGCTGTTGTCAGATTTCTGTGCTGGTGTGTTTACACCGGTTTGCACTAATAAAGTGCAAATATCTTAAAGTAAAGACAGTGTTTTCTTGGTATTTTGACCCAGCGAAAGTCCTGACTCGAAGACCACGCAAGAGTATTGCTGATTTTATGCAGATGACACTATTGCACACTATTCTGCCACAACTGCTGCTGAAATAGATGAAAACCTGAATCCGTATCTGGAGATTACTCAGGGATGTTGTAAAGATAACAAAATATATTTCAATATTCCCCAATCTAATGTCATTCTAATGAGCTCTAGCAGTAATGTCAAGAGTTTTGCTGACAACTTACATATTGATATCAATGGTCAGGCTCTACAGAACGTTTCCAAAGACAAAATCCTAGGACTTACTCGACAAATTTATGTAGGTTTATTGTTTCGGGGGGAAATTTAAGCCTTACGACGCCGGATTTTACAGGTTAGTTTTCTTAGGTACCGGTATTCTTGCATTATCACGTTTCCCCATGTTAAGGCGGTTACTCCATCAGACGTCCATGATGCTCATCCATTAACATCAAATGAGTTGTTTGAGCTGATCTAGCATCACAGCTCTCGAACTAGCGTATCTAATTCCGCTTAAGCCGGCGCTAGGGCCGTGTGGATACTTCATAGTCTCGACATGAACAGCTGCAATAAAAGCGCGGCTGAGATACTAAGGCTACGTTCGAGATTCTTCCGTATTCTCAGTGTCGACGATTTTTTTCCTGTAGAGTCATATGGTTGCTTTTTAGTCACCAGACGTTGTCAATTTTTCACACCACTTGCATATCGTTCCAATTCATAGTTGATGATGCACGGGGAGCATTGGGAGATTTTTCTAAATTGGGAAAATGATCATTTTCTGGAGAATTGGGATGGTTCTGTCACTATTTTTCAGACAATAAGTGAATTTTCAAAGGATTATTAATTTTGTTGAGCCTCGATTCGCTTTCGACCCATATCGGAACTCTAACAATAGCAAGCGTCAGATCCGATCTTCAACCGTCGTCCATGAAAGCAAGTCTGCGTCAATAATCGAACGACCTATTTCATATGACAGTTAGCACCAATCCCAAATGTGTATCAAATGAAAATAACTAAAGCATAAGATGGTTTTCTACAATAGATAAGCGATCAACAGTTTCCAATGATGTCAGCAAGACATGATGATGTTCTTTACATAAAATCTCAATCCCTGACCTTAATTCTTTATCCAAATGAATTTCCAATTCCCTTTCCATAGTATGTATCTCATTCACTCCCATGCTATGAAACATATGCAATTGATGCAATGTGAACACAACACGGTACATACATGTATCTAGAACTATATAGGTGTGCCTCATGTTATCCATATTGGTTTTCGTTTAAAAATTATCCATCCTATTAATTGAAAGTGTCACATTTATCGGAATTATTCGAAAAATTGAAATTTGAACTATCATAAAATCCTTTCCAGGACGAACTGAAAAATAATGAAGCACTCCCCTTTGGTTTGAAAACTATATTGTAAGAATCAGAAAGTTCAAATATTTTATAAAAACATTAGAAGTTATTAACGATGAAATTTGAATAGTGAATTAAACCAACCGATCCATTTCAATTCCAATATACGTGGTATCAAAATATCAAATTACAACACATATAAGGGATGTGGGAAGAGGTGCCGACATACTGACAGAGTCACATGACCTCACAGTATAGTCTTTCGGTTAACCTATTCTAAAGCACATACCAAGAATCTAACGATGCATGATATGTTTTGTATCTCAGGTACGCTTTTATTGTACCTGTTCATGTGGCAACTTGGATGATATGACCACACGGCCCCTAGCACCGGCATAAGCGGTATTAGATACAAATCTAGAGAGCTATGATGGAAATGCTCTGACAACTCGTATATTGGTAATTGGTGAGCTGTTTCGCTGTGACAACTCATACGCTGGGGATTGGTGAGCTGTATCGTCGTCAGATGAAAATGACGGCATTTAAAACGAAAGACTAATCAGTAAAGCCCGATGTCGACCCAGCATAACCGAATTTTAGTAGCATAACCAAAGTTATAACCAAATTTTAATTTCCTGAATGAACAATAACTACTTTTTAAAGTTTATTTATTCAAATTTAATTGATGAGGTATCCAAACTCTTGTCGCTAGGGAATAGGAAATCTTGAGCATTTAGGCAATTATAAAACGCAACACTGAAAGGGTGGCGGAAAACGATGCCGGTATACCAACCAGAAGTCATATGACCCACAGACAAATATACTGATTGCATATTTTGTAATTTTTACCTGTATATAGCGAGATTCTGCTGGTGGACGTTTCATCCCCGAGGCCCGCCCCCTGTACAGACCTTTTGGTCTTTCATATATGTTGGCATTGTGGGAAGTTGATGCTGTGTCGACATCGGGCCTTACAGACTAGTCTTTTGTGTTAAATGCCGTCATGACGACGATACAGCTCACCAATCCCCAGTGTACGAGTTGTCACAGCGACACAACTCACCAATTACCAATATACGTGTTGTCAGAGTATTGCTCTCTAGATTTGTATCTAATATGCCGGTGCTAGGGGCCGTGTGGTCATGTCATCCAAGTTGCCACATGAACAGGTACAATAAAAGCGTACCTGAGATACAACACATATCACGAATCGTTAGATTCTTGGTATGTGCTTTAGAATAGGGTAACCAGAAGACTATACTGCGAAGTCATGTGGCTCTGTCAGTATGTCGGCACCTCTTCCCACTTCCCTTATATGCGTTGTAATTCTACAAACATCACAAGAGCCAAAAGTGATCCCTGTAGTGATTTATTTCCCATCCACGCTTTAATTGCAACTGTTCATGTGCACATCTTGAATGACATGACCACATGGCACCTAGCACCGGTTTGAGCGGTATTATATACAAATATTTCAGAGCGATGACTACTTATTTTTCTGATGTGTATAATATTACTTATTGATAGGAAAAGACTGAAGGAAATATCTTTGTGAGCAGTCTCCAACTTTGGTGCATTTGATGCATCCGCGAAGTCTATATGTAAAACTCCGAAATCTACTGGCTGCTACTACAAGTATAGTGTTCCTTATATAGGTAGGTAGGTGGTATATATTGAACGTCCTACTACTGCAAGTCTAAATTTATTTGTAAGGCTCGTTAAGTGTAGAAGAGACCAGCATTGGTATAATTACACAGAAAAAAAAATCCATAAAAATATAAGGAATATTCCCAGACTATTACACCAGCGGAATATTCCTCAACATAACTAAGGAATATTCCTTATCATGTTAAGGAATTTTCTTAACATGCTACGAAATATTCCGTATTAAATTTTACAGAATATTCCCCTGGTCGAGGAATATTCCTTAAATTTTAAGGAATTTTTTTTTCCAGTGTACCATTTTCACAGAGCTGGCCACTCGAAGTATAGTGGTGACAGTTTAAATGTGGAAATATGTTTTCATGGAACTAAGATAATTATTACCATTTCCAGTAAAAAATAAATACTACCATGATGACATGATTCATCAAATCAACACGTACAAAACTTCACTTAATAAAGCCAGGAAGAAGAAAATTCAACATTTTTTCAAAATTTCTGCACT
Source organism: Hanleya hanleyi (assembly GCA_036873755.1). Classification (NCBI taxonomy): domain Eukaryota; kingdom Metazoa; phylum Mollusca; class Polyplacophora; order Lepidopleurida; family Hanleyidae; genus Hanleya; species Hanleya hanleyi. The sequence continues at coordinate 65,196 of JAVTVY010041470.1, read as the reverse complement.
TTGTTTCAGGAAACCACCTTGTAGTCCTTTAAACCAACATGTAGACGTTTAAATCACCTGCTGTCATGTCAGATCAGACGCCCATCCGGAAACCCTTCGGCTGTGATGTATTTGACTCGATCATTCTAAAACGGTACAATGAAATTGTCAGCCTGTTTTGACAGTTGGAATCGTGTAAAACTCTGCGTTCTTGGCACAAAACTTTTACGGTTTGACACGCAGAGTATAAAATTTTCAGCTTGAATTTCATCGCTCTGTTTCAGTGTGTAGTCCTAGTATGAATATGCGTCTTTGGTGTTCTGAGATTAGGACATTGACTGCCGAATAATCGATCACTTCGGCTAACAAACAAGAGTTTCAACAAAGAATTTAATGAGCATATTTAGAAATTTGGTTCTACAGAACGTATGTATACCTGCGAAACGGGTATAAAAATAATTTTATCTATCTCGACTTGTAGTCACTGGGAACTGGGTAACAATTTTCAAGGGTCTGTATGTTCGAGTTCTGCAAGCTGACTACTGCGTGAGCTCACGTATGTTTGATACGTCCCTAAGTACATGTACACTCATGAATGGCTGAAACACATACATGTTCCACTGAGAACATCTGCTGTTTATCTGGTGGAACACATGCAAAAATTTGATCTGAATGAAAGGTGAAGAGGGCAAAATACCTAGATAAATATGTATAAACATAGCCGTAGACATGTAGACATTTCCGCCGTTCCATTCAACCGTTCTAGTGAACTAATTTGGAAAGCTTTATATCTAGGCGACATAATCAGCGTGTCATCTTTCATTTATCTTGTTTGATATAAAAACATTTTTTATAAATAAATGTACTCGTATCAACTGGAGGAAACACGTGTTAGATTTTGTAACGTTCCAGAGTTTTCGAATCACTATTTACACTGATCAGGCCGCCTGTAAATGTTGAGCACACCCCCTTCTGTACGTAAACATAGAATAACTTCCTGTATTACCAACACGTTTTCCCTGTTGCAGAGAAAAAACAAATATGTCATTTAGAAAGTAGGTAGCATTTCTATCCAACTATTTTAGGATAACACTTCCTTGGTAAAGCACAGATACTTGTGCTGGATGGGCCAGCCCCATAATTTGTATATTATATTACAGGATGACTACGTGGAATGTAAGTATGACCATTAAAGAATTTCCGCGTCCATAAGCTAAGACCTAATTCATATTAGCACCAAATTCGACACAAACAATCATAGTATACATATAAATAGTCTAGTTTCCTGAAAGAAAGAAGAGTTCAACAGTTTTCAATGATAACACGTGTAATGCTATTTCGAGTTCAACATTGCGCTGCCATAGAATGGCGAAGTTTTTAAATCAATCCGGAATGTTGTTATTGCGTTGGCCCACATTAATTCTGTTAAACCGCTTAGCCTGTGTGTAATACTTTGTGCATGCTAGCCCAATAATATGTTGGCAAGTGGGACAGCCTAGCCAACAAATTGCCCTCTCCCCATTCCTAAATAATGGTTATCGATTCTTTGCGAAACATTTTCAAATCTCTGCAAAGCCGAGTAAATCTTACTCAGTTCATCCTAATTTTGATTCTTGAAAGCCGATAAAAGCCGGTCCTTTTCGACAGTACCTAATTCTTAAAATAGCCCTAGTATCGTCTTGACATAAAATCTCAGGATCAGAAATCAAAGCCAACATTGATCAACGGAAGTCAAATCCCGTGAAAATGAGCGCTGATTATTCTCATTGGACTGACCTTCAATCCAGAAGAGGAGTGCCTTGTTGTTGGAACGATTGAAAGACAATGCCAACACGTCCTGGAACGAGCGAGGTGAACGCCTGGTTCAGAACCGAGTGGTTCGCGGCACACCTATGGTGAATTTGGTGAATGGAATGATGCGTCTACGCAGGTCACAGCTGGTCCTGAAGGATGGCAGGCTTTGGGCACAAGGATTGACAGACATGCACACCCCACAAAAATGGTCGGAAATCCCGAGGGTTGAACCTGGATGCAGCAACAGAAGACGCCACACCAAACTTCACGCCGATCGAGATTCGCAACATGCCAGTCACGACGCCGACCACAGATTTCCGGAGCTTGGGAAGCCTGCTCATACGAGGGTCTGTGAGACACGTCAGTCGTCATGTTTTACCTCATGTTTCCTAGTAATAGCTCAGACGGGCTGTTTTCGGACAACAACTTAGCCCATTGCGTCACACAATTACCGTATCCGTTACATCTCCTTGAACGATGGAAATGCCGTCTAGTGGATATTTAGTACCTATATACGTGGTACAATGACCAAAAGGACACGGTGTGGTAGGAAGTTCGGTACGAGAGCAAGGCTCAAACATTTACACTCCCTAAAGGTCAGGACAACACGACCGCTGCGTTCATGACGGTTCTGCACAATCGGACGAGAGTCCGTAACCAGACCACTATCTCGAAGCCATTCTCATTTATCAATGACGTGTGGTCCAAAGCGATCGCCAAACAAACCCTTCTAAGTGGTGTGCACGCCCTGGGTGATGAGTTCAGCGAGGTCCCCGTCCTAGAGGGAGTCCAATACAAGCGTCTAGTCCTTCATTCAATATTCAGCCGTCGTCCATTAAAGAATTTCCGCGCCGAAAACCCCGAGCCCAAGAAGCGAGTAGACCAAGCGGAAGGAGTTATTGGGAATAGCTGATCTCCACACCCGAGACCTTCCACTAGTCGACCTCCGACCAAGCGACGACGCACATCGAAGAACCGGGACCCAGAGTCATGCCCCTCTGCCAACAGCGAATTTGATTTGTTAATCGTATCAACGACGCAGATCAGAACCGAAGAAGAGTTCTATGTGGTAGGTACAATAGATCGCTGTATAAAATGGAGTCTGGTGTGGAATTCGAACAAACGCCCGAATGCGCAGACCAACACTTAGGACTAGTGCCTTAGAGAGTATACATCATAGCCTCTTGACGAGCTCGTTTGTCTAAAATCACCCCGCGGTCTCACATTGTTCAAACGGTTGTCATAAATATAGAACGCCAGTTAGCGATATAAAGGCAAACGAAACATGACGTTTCAGCAGACACTCTGCTAACCATCACGATGTTAACCTGTACGATCTGCTCTAAGCCAATTCATCTCCTGGGCAGTTTAGGGCGGCATGAACCTGCACTCCACACGACACCCGCACATCCATATGCAGATTGTTGTCGAATATTCTGATCCAATCAATTGAGACGTCATCAACGGCTCATTTATGGCCTTTCACCACATTACCTCTCAACAGTGTTGAGAACTGATGATTTCGAACCCATGAAGGTCGATCAGCCTATGGAGGTCGATTCTCCGCCAGGAGTTGAGTAGCCCAAGGATATTGATCCCAAAATCGAGAAACCCCTTCTCGAAGTCACTAATGCTCATACAACAGTTATAGTGCCAGGACTTTGCCAGCCACAAAGATGTCGTACAAAAACTGATGCACGACCTATCGGGGGGCGTTTAATGAGCTAGATAATTTACACCGTCACCAATGGTTACCCCCTGAGCGGGCGGAAAGGGAGGAATATGAGGAATGTGAACACCTCTTCAATTGTAGCCTCATCAACGTTTAACCCATGCACCAATGCGAATGGAAGAGCTCATAGAGGCAATCGTCGAGGAGCCCACCAGTCCACCTTCCAATCAGTATATCTGTACGATCTGTGGGAAGACAATCGCCTGAACAGTTTACAACATCAGGAGTTTGAAACCCACGGCTCTTTTGTCTGGCACAAATGTACGTTCTGCTGGGATTTCCAAGTCATTTTCAGTGTATGTATCTCAGTAACGCTATGTATCTCAGTAACGCTATGTATCTCAGTAACGCTATGATTGTGATTGTTCATTAGAACACCATGAGGATGTAAAACATATTATATTCAAACGGCCTCTAACCACGGATTAAGTGGAATTAGACACAAGTTACGAAACGTTGCGCCAGAGACCTTGCATGCTACGATCGTATTTTGTTGCCGGTGTAGGATATTCATCAGCGCTGATTGAAATCGTCACAGTCTGCACATGATCTGGCAAATGCTACTATGCGAGATATGTATACGTCATTCTGCAATATACAGAAATGGGTATTTAACGATGTCAAACTTTTGATTGTTATGTTGTTTTTAGAAATATGCAATCAGAGTATTTGTCATATGATTTCTTGTCATTACGCCAGTATCGGTTTCCACCACCCTTTTAATGTTGAGTTTTATCAGTAGTTTCCTTTACATCCTGCGAAGGGGTATATATCCTTCACACCGTCGGTAATATAGGGATATCCAATCCCATTAGATCTTCTATACAGAGTTTAGCGAATGCGCAGGTTTAATGGTTATCTTTTGACAAGTTTTGCATAGGCGTATATCATACGAGAACAGATATAGGTCTGCCAAAAGTGACTCACAATCTGTACCCAATGGGATACCTATACGCTGTTGGTATATGGTTATGCCGAATTCACATAGATATTGTTAATTAGAAATTCAAGCAATTCTATAAAAAAGAAACATCCCAAGTATGATATCCTTCCTGCAGTAAAACTGAAAAAAATCTAATGGCTTTTGACATTAACATATCGGTGACCACTTTTATTGAACAACGATATTGTTAATGAGCTATGGTGTTCATGACGGTGGTTAAGCCCACCAGATTCATTGCCATAACACTAGGGTCAGTACTTTGATAGGAGCCAGCAAAAATCCGTCGTTGGTTGTGTCGGGGTTACTCGCGGTCCATTGCCCGGACATCGACGATGGCTGTTATACATCAGTATAGTGAGTGACACCATGCCTCGAGTGGCACGAGTACCACATCTGTGAACATTCTCTACAGTATTGTAGTTTGCACCAAACCATGTAGCTTTCGACAGGGAAATATAACAAGTGTTCTATATAACAATAATTTGAATTAAGCAGAACTAATCAACTGTAGCGTATTTGGGGCTTCGGCAGACAAAGGAAAACAAACAATCAGTGAATTATTGAATAAATGTTCGCCTCTTTGCACCAACAACAACACTACATCAACGCTAACAATCGTTTGTTCGACGTGTGTGTGCTCACGCACATTCAAATCTGGAAAATTAAAGGATATATATCCAGTGCATTTGAAGGAATCTACAGATGACCCTAATGCCACGTCATATTTAGACCTATCTCTCGTCGACTTTACGACAAAGGTGGGGATTACAACAAGGACATTGTTAAGTATCATTTTTGAAAAGTGATATTCCAGTGGGACCTGCATATGACATATGCATATCTCACTTAGTAGCAGTTGCTAGATTCTGCGTTGAATGAGACGATTTTAATCAGCGTCACAAAACATTATTGCAGAAACTTAAAAAACAGGACCAAGCGTCTTCACTCAAAGTTTCTCAAATTTGGCGACACATATCGCATGCTGATAGCAAAATACGAATGTAGCGTGTAAGATCTATGGTGTTACGTTTCGTAGCTTGACTTAAGAGTGTCCGGTTAACCCGGAGCTAGGGCCAGTGTGAACCCATGTATATCAAGACCCTCATGGTGTTCATATGAACAACCACAATCAAAGCGTGACTGAGATACAGCCTACTATGGACAACGACTTCACCGAAAGTCATAGGGATCAAAAATACGGATAAGCCATACGGATCTGCTATTTTTGGAATTTATTAAATCTGTCCCGCATCACTGAAACTGTTGACAGCTTCTGTCTTGAAGGAAACTAACCTATTTTTTTGTATACTATGATTTATTTTTTGAAGATGGCGCTAATGCTGTTATATGAAATGGGTCTAGGTCGACATCGGACCTTACAGACTAGTCTTTTGTGTTAAATGCCGTCATTTACATCTGACGACGATACAGCTCACCAATCTCCAATGTACGAGTTGTCACAGCGAAACAGCTCACGAATTACCAGTATTCGAGTTGTCAGAGCATTTCCATCATAGCTCTCTAGATTTGTATCTAATACCGCTTATGCCGGTGCTAGGGGCCGTGTGGTCATATCATCCAAGTTGCCACATGAACAGGTACAATAAAAGCGTACCTAAGATACAACACATATCACGAATCGTTAGATTCTTGGTATGTGCTTTAGAATAGGTTAACCAGAAGGCATGTGACGCAGTCAGTGTGTCGGCACCTCTTCCCACTTCCCTTATATGTGTTGTAATTTGAATTATGGACGCGGAAATTATTTAATGGACGATGGCTGAATTATGAATGACGGACTAGACGCTTGTATATTAAATATCTTAGTGTTTAGTAGGTCGAGGACTTTTAGGCTGGCAAGATCTAGGCTTTGTGAAATGATGTCTCGGTACAGAACTACATAGTAAGTGGATGATGCCAGGGGTGCTTCATCCGGCATAATGGGGAGACAGCCATATTTGGCGGCTGTGCTTACCCGTTTGAATCCGATCGGCCAACCCCCTCCGTGTCGCACATGAGCGAATTACTTTTCATATATTCATTCCTATAAGCGAAAAAAATAATCTCTGGAGCATTCTTTTTAACGCTGGGTCAACAAAGGTATGATACAGAATTGAAAAACTAATCGGAACGTTCAACAAATATCACTTTTAATATGTATGATGTCACTTCCGGTGGTGTAGAATCATCAATTTCCATACAAAACTACTGCCCCCTCATTCCTATGGTGCATCAGGGCAAGATAATCCTGTTGTACAATGGATAATCCTGTTCGAGAATCAGACTGGCGGCTTGGGTATTTCCCCAGCTAGGTGGTTGTGACAGTGAGCCATTTCAACTGCCTTCCGTCTTGGTCTTTCCACCCACACCATTCCCAATTAAGACGAGCTTTCTCATTCGCTCGCTATTCATACACATTACAGGGGACATACCAACCAGAATTTCTACGTTCTGCGGTTGAACAGGGGCGTAATAAACGTCAGAAAACAAATAAACCAGAACATCGGATCTGTGTCCTGTGCAATATTGATGAAGTGGAAGACGAAAAAACATTTCTGTTGAGATGTTTACACTTCTATAAATATCGTGCCGAATTTCTGATCTCATACAAGGTCATACAATGCTCTTTGTGTGACGAAGACTAACGGCAATAACAGGAACATCACAACAGACATGCTTGTTACAACTTCATACATATAAATCTAATTATTATGCAGAACAGTATTAAGATGCTTCGAAAGGTTTCTTTCCAGCCAATCCACATACATACATGCTGTGACGGCCGAAGGCTTTATAATATTCTTGAGGTATCGACATCTATGAGGCACCTCTATAATTTCCTCAGCAAAATCAACGAGAGAAACTCTCCTCTATCATTTTGAAACCCTCGAGTGTAAATTTTGCAAGAGCACCCGTTAGACGATGCACGTTAGATGACATTTGTTTAATGAATATGATGTTGGAAGGGAGATTATCCATTCCTATAGATGGCTTAATCGCATCCAAGAGTTATCTCCATTTTGTACACTAACACAAATGGGGTTCGTCGTCCAGGACATCGCATATACTGCACAACCGTAGAAGAGGGGATATATTAGAGTATCTACTCCGTTCTATATTCAGTCTATGAGCAGTTATTCGCATTCGTATTGACGCTGAGAGATGGTTACGATTTTGTACTTTCAAGCTGGCACATTCAATCCAGAAACCGTGTTTAAAAGTGCAGTAGGTGCTTAACTTGGTGACTTTTTGACAAGTTGTGTCCATGAATTTGCATATATGTTGAATAGCATTTCCTTAATAAACCGGAGAGTGGCCTAAACGCTTGATTTTCACAAACATGAAAAGAGTGTGTCTCCCGTAATATATATATTTTATATATGTGACCCAATTATAACTTTTCATTTCTACTGTCTCGTTTTCTGTAAATGAGAATATATAAAGTAAACAGGGAGGATCTGAGGCCTGTATATGAAGAAGATAATTAATACTTTTGAGTACAGCGATTACTCTGAGTGTGCTTCTTCCTAATTCACCCAAGACCGCCAAAATTTCAGCTTTAGAATGAACCCTATTGTGTGTTTACATAAGCGTAGATGCACTTGTTCTATTTCAGTAAATTATGGATATTTATACCTTCATTTGTACTCAAGTACCCGATCCAGACCTCAGATCCATCAACTAATATTGGTTGTATCATGATGACCTCTGACAATTTCATGTATGTTGGCATTGTGGGAAGTTGATGCTGGGTCGACATCGTCTTTTGTGTTAAATGCCGTCATTTTCATCTGACGACGATACAGCTCACCAATCCCCAGTGTACGAGTTGTCACAGCGAAACAGCTCACCAATGACCAATATACGAGTTGTCAGACGATTCTATCATAGCTCTATAGATTTGTAACTGATACCGCGTAGGCCGGTGCTAGGGACCGTGTGGTCATATCATCCAAGTTGCCACATGAACAGGTACAATAAACGCGTACCTGAGATACAAGACATAGCACGAATCGTTAGATTCTTGGTATGTGCTTTAGAATAGGTTAAGCGGAAGACTATACTGTGAAGTCATGTGACTGTCAGTATGTCGGCACCTCTTCCCACTTCCCTTATATGTGTTGTAATTTATCACGTGCTGAACCCATTACGAGTTATTCTCCTGTAGTTGTTGGGCTCGAGAGGATTATAATTTTTTAGAATTGGAACAATCGTTCCCTCAGGACCATGCTTTAGGAAATGATTCGGCTAGTAAAACTTTGTTAAAAAAATCAGTAACGTATAATTAAATGGATAGGCAGCTTTAGTCATTTCATTGCTAAGACATCACAAGCTTTATTAGTTATCAGCGTTTTTATTGCTCCCTTGAATTCTTTTACGATAACTTAAACATTTAATTCGTGAGCCTCATTAGCCCACCATCACCAGATGGTGGGCTGTTCAAATCACTTTTCGTCCGTGGTCCGTCGTCCGTCCGTCAGTCAGTCAGTCAGTCCGTCCGTAAACAATTCTTGTTACCGCGATTTCTCAGGAACTACTGCATGGATCTTTCTCAAATTTGGTACACAGGTTCCTCTTGGGATCTAGTTGTGCAAGATATCTTTTCTAATCCGATTCGAGAATCCAATATGGCCACGGGGCGGCCATCTTGGATTTTCCCATGAAACATTGTTACCGCGATTTCTCAGGAACTACTGCATGGATCTTTCTCAAATTTGGTACACAGGTCCCCCTTGGGATGTAGTTGTGCAAGATACCTTTACTGGTCCGATTCGAAAATCCAATATGGCCACCAGCCGACCATCTTGGATTTCCCCATGAAACTTTGTTATCGCGATTTCTCAGGAACTACTGCATGTATCTTTCTCAAATTTGCTACACAGATTGCCCTTGGGGTCTAGTTGTGCAAGATACCTTTTGTGGTCCGATTCGAAAATCCAATATGGCCACCAGGCAGCCATCTTGGATTTCCCCATCAAACCTTGTTATCGCGATCTCTCGGGAATTACTGAATGGATCTTTCTCAAATTTGGTACCTAGGTTTCCCTTGGGGTCTAGTTGTGAAAGATACTTTTTCTGGTCCGATTCGAAAATCCAATATGGCCAACAGGCGACCATGTTGGATTTCCCAATGAAAATTTGTTATCGCGATTTCTCAAGAACTACCGCATGGATCTTTCTCAAATTTGGTACACAGGTTCCCCTTGGGGCCTAGTTGTGCAAGATACCTTTCTCGGTCCGATTCAAAAATCCAACATGGCCGCCTGGCAACCATCTTGAATTTCCCTATGAAACTTTGTTATCGCGATTTCTCAGGAACTACTGCATGGATCTTTCTCAAATTTGGTACACAGGTTCCCCTTGGGGTCTAGTTGTGCAAGATACCTTTTCTCGTCTGATTCGAAAATCCAATATGGTCGGCAGCAGGCCATGTTGGATTTCGCCATGAAACTTTATCATGAATTCTCAGGAAGTACTGCATGGATCTTTCTCAAATTTGGTACACAGGTTCCCCTTGGGGTCCAGTTGTGCAGGATACCTTCTTTGGTCCGATTCGATAATCCAATATGACTGCCAGGTAGCCATTTTGAATTTCCCCATGAAATTTTGTTATTGTAAATTCTCAGGAACTACTTCATGGATCTTTCTCAGATTTGGTACTCATCTTCCCCTTGAGGTCTAGTTCTCCAAGATACGTTTTTGGTTTGATTCGAAAATCCAATATGGCCGCCAGGCGACCCTTGAAACATTGTTATCATGAATTATCAGGAACTACTTCATGAATCTTTCTCAAATTTGGTACGCAGGTCCCACATGGGCCCTAGGTTTGCAAGATACCTTTTTTCTGGTCGGATTCGAAAATTCAATATGGCTGCCAGGCGGCCATCTTGGATTTCCCCATGAAACTTTGTTACCATGAATTCCCAGGCCATCCTGAATTTTCGTATGAATCCTTATTGTCACGTTTGGAACAGGCCCCCCTTGTAGTATAGTTGTGCAACATAACTTTTTTGGTCTGATTTGAAAATTCAACAAGCCCTCCAGGCGGTCATCCTCAATTTCCTGATAAAAATTTCACTTTGAACCCTTGTTACGGGTCACTCCATAACTACTGAATGGGTCTTCCTCCCATTCTGTACAGATGTTATAAGCCCTTGCATCCTAGTTGTGCATCCATCGCTGTTTAGGTCCCATTTGAAACTTAATAGCCATCAGGTGGCCATGTTAAGATAATTTTTTTCTATGATTGGACATACATATATAATATACTAGTTGGCAATATGCATTAAGAATCACTTTTTTGTCATAATTTGAACTTGTAATTATATTCAAGAGCCCTTACATTACATGGAAGGTAACTAGTTTTCAGAAGTTCTTACAGATGAGGCTGTTTCATGGGGGGAGGAGGGGTGGAGCGGGTTTAATCCCGGTAATATTATTGCAACAGGCATCCCGACGTCCAGAACAGTGTCCCCTTGCCCTCACTCATTACAGGCAATCAGGTTAAGATAATCTGATAATTGAGTCTGTTAAACTCTCCCTAGCCCGAAAACATTTTTTTTGGTTTGGTTGTTGTCGAACGGACTCCTGCCATGCCCCCTTACCCTGTATTCACCTGAGTTACACTTTCCCCTACAGGTACATGTATCGTGCAGACTGTCACTGCATGGTTTAGGAACATTAATATGTTGTTTCTTATTTTTCTGGTCGTCGCAAATTTGTTTAAAATTAGACATAGGCTGAAAATATATCATTAGCAATATAAACTCAGCAAGACATACCAAAGTGAACACAATGCGATTGACAGATTGTAAACTTGCGACTAACTGGGATATATATCCTACTCGGGATATTAAATCCAAATTTGGATATTGAAATTTATCCTAATTGGGATATTTTGATCGATTTTCATGCTAAACGTCAATGGCGAATTTCAGCATCTAAACTACAAAAACAGGATAGAATCTACTTCACAAAACTGCCAATCCGATTGTATAATTTTGCTGACTTTTCCTCACCAAAATGATTCTCTGTGTTATATTACAATTAGGTGCATTATTTTTTTTGTGTTGTTGTTTGCAGTATATGTCCCATCACTCACCACTGTTGTATGCCTTTATACGAACACGATAACTACGGTAGCAAAATATGCCAGCTTGCAATCATGGAAGTATAAAAATGATATCCAATGTGGGATATATATCCCACTTAGCAGTTTACCCCGACCTGTTCACTGAGCAGAGGTGGTGCTCCTAATCAAACCCTTACCAAAAAATTTTGTAAGATCTTACAAGAAAGTGTCCTGTAAGATCTTGTAGGACAGTCTTGTAAGATTTTGGCACTTTTCTTGTAAGACTGTCCTACAGGATCTTACAAGATCCTACAAGACTGTCCTACAGGATCTTACAAGATCGTCCTTCAGGATCTTACAAGATCCTACAAGACTGTCCTACAAGATCTTACAAGATCGTCCTTCAGGATCCTACAAGATCTTACAAGACTGTCATACAGGATCTTACAAGACTGTCCTGCAGGATCTTACAAGATCCTACAAGACTGTCCTACAGGATCTTACAAGACCATCCTTCAGGATCCTACAGGGTTGTCCTACAGGGCTGTCATTTGTGTCAATTAACGCAGATAGAATAATGCTGGATGGTTGTGCAGGGTTGTCCAATATACTGCAGGTTTACGATGAAACGTTTCGTGTCGAATGGGATAGTCAACATAACAAATTATATGCATTCATTTCATACATTTTATTGTATAAAACAGAAACGTATAGAGAGCTATACACACAAAACAGAAACGTATATACAGCTATACACACAAGGGATTATTATGTTGTCATGTCATACATTTTATTATATAAAATAGAAACATTTATAGGGAACAGCAACCAGCACATGCACGTAGCATCCAAAGTCCAAGGCATCCATGTTTTTCTCAACAGATCAAGTGTCTTTTATAACTTTTTAGCTCCCCATTCAATTTTGATTTCATCGCGTCCAAAATCACCTTGCTGGTAAAAAATGAAAAGTCATCAAATTAGCAAAGAAATTGTTATCAAGTTATCAATGTGTCAAGTTATCCTGAAACTATTCAGAGGTTATCCTCATAATTTAAATGGGTAGAATGGTATAAAATTGTTGTGACATTAGCGAAAAAGTATGATTAGAGAAATCTTAAAAATATTACACTACATTCAACTGGCGTATTGCTGATATTAGTGAATGTGACGATAACCAGGATGATTTGCATTGAAATATCATAGAAATGTGATGTTATTGTTATTGGTGTGCCTTCTGCAAAAACCAAACATGTGCCGCTCATTGAATAAAGATTATTTGGGTCCAGTAGCACCAAAGTCATTCAAGTCATTTGTTATTAATGTAAAATACACATTATTGAATGCATGTTATGAGTATTATAAAGCAATATAAATTATGATACTTAAGCAGTATTCATGGATTTGAAGCAAAATATTTTGAAGTGGGATCCAGAATTATGGATCAACACTAAATGAAAACGCAATCACAATTGGAAAAAATATTGAGAATGTACACTAATGTGATTTTAACAATGTTCGTCATCCAGTTGTATTGGTCATGTAAATTTGCCTGATGCCATTTCCTCTTTGGCGAAGAAGTAATTCAACAATAGATGCTGCATGATTTCCATGATCACATGTCTGCTCCGATTCGATGAAATGTGCGCCTCGAACATGTCCGATTGGTTGCATCTGAGGAGAAAAAAATTGTTTAAAACGTTTTAAATGAAATGAATGAATGAAATGTTCTCATTTTTCAAGATGTGGGTACAGATGTACAATTGAATTATGCAGCAATCCTTAGCCTTGGTCAAAAATAGTGCAATAAATAGACAATTAAAATATAGCCTGTTATCATGGTTATGGTGATAGGAAATCTAATCATAATTTATCCTGCTTTTCCTGGTCACATTTTTATCATAGCAAATATCGGTTATGCCAACAGTGTATTTGTTATCAATTTATTTAAATAAATATTCCTTTGCGATTTCATCAGAACTTTGGTATGGAAATATTCTCAAATCTTCTGGAAATATAAGCAGGAAACGATAAACATTTCAAAACAACAAGTGAGGATGTCAACTGATTTATTGAGAGCTAACATCCCCCCCCCCCCACCAAACTTCCTAGCAAGTTAAATCCTACTGTTTGACATGAACAGGAAATACACAAGCAGTGGTGTGATATAACCTATATATCTCACCTCCGGGGGATTTTCTCCAGGGGTACATGGCCAATCTTCACATGAGGTCCCCAAGCCTGGGCTTTTCCAGCTGACAATGCAACAATGGCAATTCACAGTGTCCTTGATGAACCTGGGTAGATCTGAAAGGAATTTTGAGACGAGTTATGGATATTTCTTTGTGGATTCCAGGCTAAATGAGTCATTAATTTTGACTGCAAATATAAGGTGAAGTGCTGCAGTAGTTACTGAGAAGAGTATCAATTGTTTAATATGCCAAGTATATGAAGAGAAACTTGTTGATAGTTAAAGCTCATAGAGGGTCCACATTACAACATTCTGAGTTTAACTAGAAATTAGAATTGGTTTGCTAATTAAGTTATAACATTATAATTATATTTATTACTTACTTACCATCACTACATGTAGCTTCAGCAATACAATTCTTTAAACCTCAATAGTTCCAGCTTAACATGAACAAATCAACTTTCTTTTTGCACTCTATCCTGCATGTTTTTCTGCTGTTGTTGTTCTCATATGACAGCATGGTGGCGCCACTAGTGGCCAATTAAAATATATCGGTACAGGGGAGATAACTCTCCTCAAATTGTTGAATTAATGCCAATGCCAATAAATTGCTAATGTAATAGACTACCAGGAAAATAGAATATTATCTGTATATAATTGGTGACAATGAAGAGGGTAGAGTATTCATTAATGGACATTTTTTTCTTGAAAATCATGTTAGAACTGATGTATTCTTCTAAAATTATTTTCTTCATTATGTCCAATTTTATTATAAAATCTTTGGATTGGATTGATTATTAATTAATTATTTATTAAACTTATTAATTTTATTATAAAATCAAATCTAAATTCAACAAGATTTCTTGCACAAATATGATACTATTTTGATAACACTATGTAGAGATTGATATTATTGATATCTTTATTTTATTCGAATGAAAACCCATATGTCACTAACATGATCTCTGAAGTCTTACGTAAAGTTTGTGTATTTTTCAATTCAAGCTGTTGTTGTTGTTATTCATTGAAGAATTCGTCGCATTTTGTCGCTGTATCCAAACACCAAAATAGTTATATTGATAACTTGTATCATCGTTTAGATAACATATTGAAAAACAAATGTAGTACTTTGACAGAATTTCCCAATCAGGTTTGAAGGTAAACTATTATCAGACAGATTTTTTTTAATTTTCAAGAACAATTTTCTTACTTGAGTGAAACAGATGAGGTTCTCCCTATGATTTATTCAGTAGAGAGAAGTACAATTTTGGTATATATCATGATAATACGCCTGCCATTTTTAAAAGAGAAAGTGCTAACCATATCTTCAACTGGAGATCCAATGTTGTGGATATTCTGTAAAACTGTCTTGTAAAAATACTTTCCAAAAGCAAACTGATTTTTTGTCCTACAGGCAAACTTATTCTTACAAGATCATGTAGGACAGCTGTCCTGCAGGATCTTACAAGATCTTGTAGGACAGCCAGCTTTGTCCTTCAGGATCTTGTAAGATCGTGTAGGACAAAAAAACTGTCTTGTAAGATCTTACAAGATCTTGTAAGAAAATTTCAATTCCTACAAGATCTTACAAGATTTTTTGGTAAGGGAAACGAGGTTTCATCCAACGACAGCTTTGATTGGCTGACGTAGAGTATTATTATGGGATGTATATGTTTCAGTTTAGATCGGCAGCCATTTTGACACAAGTGAGTTGGCAGATATGTTCTCCTGTATTGTTCATTCATAATTTACATAAAATAAAGAACCCCAAGCGTTTTAGCGGACAACACTGAACTACATAACGGATAATTTCACTGTTAACACTGATGAAACACGCAAGTATGGTATCGTAGTTTGGAATATTGATTTTTTTTTGGAACGAAGGCATTTGTAAATTGTGTTCATGCATGGCGATGTTCGATGCGTGACACACCCTCGTGGTGTTCCGCGACCTGTGCCAAGGTAATTCCTCTGATAAATCGATCACCGAAAGTGATATTTGAGGGAAAACAGTGGGGATGATCGATGTATTGCAAATCGAGTGAGCCGAAAGTCGTGAAGTATGAGATTGAACCAGCAAGGGCCCAGTTTCCAACACCGGAAGGTAGAATATATTGAACGCGGCTTGTTTCAAATCCACGCAGACGATTTTAGTAAAAAAAAACTTTCTTTAGATCCAGTTTGTGCTGTTTGTAAAATAAACTAAACAATTGAGAACACTGGAATTCTGCCTGTGACGATAGATGATCATGAAGATTGGAAATTTATCAGTTTATTTCCCGATCTAGTTTTGGCTATTTTATAGCTTATTATGTGTCCCGACTAATAATGAGAACGTTTTTTTTTTCTTTTTTTTTTCAAAAACAAAAATTTGATGTGTACTGAAACTTATGTCACTGGTACAGTATGTGCCCCAGTTTCGAACCACTATATGGTCAGTACCGGCTACCGGCCTCAGTATATGTCTCCAGACCAACGGTAAATTCGTAATTTATGCCTAAATTTCTGCACTATAGCATGGTATACAAATTTTTCCCGGACAAACTATGAAGAAGCAACAGGGGTCTCGTTTATTCACGACGTTTTCCTAATTCCGAGTCACACTTCCAGTTCCGAATCGGGCGACCCCTACGAGGGGAAACAACTCCTTCAGGACTGAAACTCGGCATGTCGACCCCCAGGTGGAACAGGAATAACGATTTCAGTCACCTCCGATATAAATTCATTAGTTAATAGAGAGATTCATCAATGAAAAATGACTCCAAAGTAGGCAGTTAAAAATCTTGACCGCCATGGCGAATGATATTTTGAAGATTGAGAAGTATAAGAGGTATTTTCTACTCGGCACGAAATATTGGTTACTATTGCTCCCAAGTTCCAAATCTCCAGCAGAAATGAGATCAATCCGATTTCCACTGTAATAAACCATTCAGACTTGACAAACGTTCTGATGATGGTGAGAGAATAGAGTTCTCTATCTCGGTCTATTATCCAATCGAGTCGTGGAGTGCCTCAACTACCTCGCTGCTGGACATCTATAAATGGGGATGGGTACAAACTCAAGAAAACAAGGTTCCGATAGGGGAAAGAAAAGAAAACTTTATTACACATTGACAAATAAAAAAGATTCGTTTTTACTCCAGTGGAGTAAACATCAGTAGTTCATAATATTCGCCATGCCTATCGAAAGTGGCTCCCCTCTGCCCATATTTTACCGAGTTATGCCCCTTTACAGATATATGATTTTTCTATTTCTGTCCTATATGCCTGAGTGTAACCAACTACCGGTATATCTTGATCATCCCACATAGAACTATCTCTTCCCCATTTCACACTACACATGGGTCTCAGTCACTTGGGGAAAGCCGAGGGGTTTTCATCAGATCAATCTCATGTTTATATATTCATACCATCTTTACAGTAGTAAAACTCGACAACTATGAATCCCTGGACAACACGCGTGCATCAGCATTGCATATCATATGTGATGAAATTTTTTGACAAACAGGATCTACTAAAAATCAGGGGTGATTGAATTATTACAACTTTCTATCGTATTTTTCTCCAAAAATCGTGGATGATCGATTCCTGGTAGGGTAATCGTTTTGTTAGAGGAATTACCATATATAAACCTCACAGAAATGAAACTTGCAACGCGATTAAACTTATCAGGGCAAGCAGAATGTAAATTTTAATGAAGATTCGTGTAATATTTACAAAAATTCTCTGTACCGAACATGATTTAGGGCGAGGTCATGGTTTGCTGCGATGTCAGTGTCATGTTGTGACGACAACAACAACAGTTATGAAATTTATCAAATTGTCACCATCATACTTGGACATTAGCCAAACAACTTTTTATGGATGTATATATTTCACAGCATGGGAGGGAAGCGCAAATCCTCACGTCAGCAGGCTGAGCAGCGGAGGTCGCGGATGAGACAGAGGAGGGCTGAGACTGATTCGTCATTCCATGGTCTGGAGGAACCATCCCTTCTGGAGGGAAAATCTTCAAATGCCCCGAGGTTAACAACTCCTCGGGGAAGTCTGTCCATCCCACACGGGGATGTCCCACCAAGGTCTGATTCGCATCCGTGCGTCTGTACACCATCGAGTGTACCACCATCAGCTACACAGGATAGTAGAATTGATGGTGCAGGGCAGACAACCACCACTGACTCGGAACCTTCCGTTTGCACCTCATCGAGGGTGCCATTGCCACCGTGCAATGCAGTGGTGTCAGAATTATGTACAAAAGTTGCAAGAACTAAGAACAAACGAACAAACCAAACCACTTCAAGAACTATGAACAAGCTATTGAATAGATCTGTTAAAAACAGTGAACATACAAATCCATGCAAACCTTATATACCTGAACTTCCTGTTGATAAACAAACAGACAAAATATTTGTTTCAACACATGACACTCATTATGTTGTAGATGCTGAAGGAGAACATGAATCAGCAGAAACGTGTCCGGGTATAATTTCACAACATATATTCGAAGGAAACACAGATATTTTGAGTTTGCCAGTACCAATACAGGGTCACTTCGACCAAAGCCATCCAAGATTTCAGGACAATGCTGGTAAACAGTGTGTAATGAATAGTCTATCAGCTCTCATATACAGTCAAGAGAAACCAACAACAATTTGGACATCAAATGATGTAGACCACATACTTGTAAATGGAAACGAAATGTATGAATCTTTGCAGCGAAGTAGCACAATCCATCATGATCTCCTAGCCATTACTGACATTCCTGGGTCAGTGGAATACACAAATGGTAATATGTACAATTTTGCATTTCAAGAACCACTAATGGGAACACTGGGCAATACTCGACAAAACCTAGATGAACTGCAGTTTGTAACACTGGCTGAAGCATTACATGCTGCTTTACTTCAAAACAGTAGTGATGCTGCTATTGTAACATTCAAAGGAAGTACATTCATTGTAATTAAGCAGAATAACATTTACTGTGTTAGCGACTCTCACTCAAGAAACTTGACTGGTTCTGTTGATCCAAATGGATTAAGTATTGTGCTACATTATTGTGACATACACGATGTATCTGAACATTGTCTTCGTCTAGCACAATCAATGGCTTATCGGGCAGATGATATTTTCGAAGTAACAGCTGTCAAGATATTGAGGATAAGTTCAGACAATTGTACTGATCAGACACCAAAGAGTTCTGAGAAGACTACAGGATTGACTGAAGAAACGGCAAATGATAGACTTCTGTTATATTTTCAAGATCAGAAAAAAGACAAATGTTAAAGAAGAAAAAATCTTCAACTAACCATAAAAGTGACGAAACAAAATCTTGTACACGGCGAGAGTACATGCGTGCGTACATGAAGAAAATGAGACAAACAAGTTCAAAGAAAAAAATATTGAAAGAAACTGACAAAAGACGCAAAACAAGTGCTAGAGAAAAATATCCAGAAAAGCACAGAATAATAGATGTCCAAAGTAAACAGAAATCTAGGCAAAATGAACCGGAAAAGCACAGAGTAATAAATGTCCAAAGTAAACGGAAATCTAGGCAAAATGAACCGGAAAAGCACAGAGTAATAAATGTCCAAAGTAAACGGAAATCTAGGCAAAATGAACCGGAAAAGCACAGAGTAATAAATGTCCAAAGTAAACAGAAATCTAGGCAAAATGAACCGGAAAAGCACAGAGTAATAGATGTTCAAAGTCAACGAAAATCTAGGGAAAAAGATCCGGAAAAGCACAGGATAATGGCGGTGCACAGTAAACGGAAAGCAAGGAATGATCCAAGCTTCTTAGAGATTGAAAAACAAAGTAAGAGGAGTGCCAGGAAAAAAGAACCAGAAAAGCACAGAATAATAGATGCCCAAAGTAAACAGAAATCTAGGGAAAATGAACGGGAAAAGCACAGGGTGATAGATCTGAAATGTAAGCGGAAATGTAGAGAAGGTTCACAGTTTTTAGAACAAGAAAGATTATTGAAGAAAACAGCTAGACTTGATCCAGCTGAGTCAAAGGCAGATTTGACCAGAAAGAGACAACTGCGACAGGATAGAACTTTCCTCACGATTGAAAGAATGAAACAATCCGAAAGAAGAAGGCATATTACACAAGAAGAAAAAGCCTCGGACAGAAAACGAAAATCAGAAGATCGAAAGAGCCAAGAGTATTTTCAGCACGAAAAAGAACAATGTAAAAAAAGACGTTTCGGGCATGATATAGACGGATGTATCAATGTTTTCTATAAAAAAAACAGAAAAAGGACCAGAATATGTATGTACCTGTTGTCATCAAACATGGTTTAGAGAAAGCGTAAGAGAGTTGTCCTGTTCCTATATTTCAAACATATAAAGATTTTTATACAGGATACAAATCTGTAGATGGAAAGGAATGGATTTGTCACACATGCTTATCCACATTAAAGAAATGTAAAATTCCAAAACTCTCTGTTGCCAATGGGATGACCTGGCCTGATAAACCCCCCGAGTTGAACTTGCACCCTCTCGAAGAACGACTTGTAGCGCTTAGAATACCCTTTATGCAGATAAGAGAACTACCACGAGGTGGACAGTATTCAACAAAAGGCAATGTAGTCAACGTCCCGATTGATATTCAGCCAACACTGAATGCATTACCAAGACAAATGGATGAACATTTCACAGTGTCTGTAAAACTTAAGAAAAGACTTTCGTACAAATCGTGTGTGTTTTCTGAAAATGTGCGACCAATTGTTGTACTCACAGCTTTACACTGGCTTATGAATAATAGTGAGCTGTATAAGAATTCTGGTCTGGCAATTGATGAAAATTGGGTTAACGAGACTACCAATAGTGCTCAAGAAATTGTTCAAGAATTTACCAGATCACAAAACTTAAACGGCGGACTTGCACATAGTTGTTCAGAGACTGCAGATGGTAAACAATCTGAAATTGTTTATTCAGAAGCATTTACTGATCCTGAAAACGAGTTAGAAAACCAAGATACATTTATCGAAATCCATGAAGATGATCGCATTCAAGGCAATTCTGACACACTCATCGACCAAATAAATCTCGAAGCCAACAATGGCCTAGTTTTAGCACCTGGCGAAGGACAACAACCACTTAGCATTTATCATGATAAAGATGCCGAAGCACTCTCTTTTCCAACAATATATTGTGGACAGAAAAGATTAGAAAACAATGACCGGCAGGTACCTGTATCTTACAGTGATGTTTCAAAATGGGAACTGCGAAGTGTTGATCGAAGAGCCGCAACATGTGTTCCAAATCTCTTTTTCAAACTGAACAAGATACAAAGGAAACAAGTGGTTGATAAAGTCAACTTAGCTGTTCGAAGGAAGAAAAGTGAAGGAAAGAAAATTACAGCAAAAGAAGCGCGAAACCCTGAAATTGTTGACAAGATGGTTAACTTGAATGAAGGTTACTACATTTTTAGAACACTTCGTAATTCTCCAGCATAGCTTTCTTCAAGAAGGGTGTATTTGCTATGATTAGACAATTAGGACTCCCAACATGGTTTATGTCCTTATCTTCAGCTGATACTCGTTGGACAGAGTTACTTAAAACATTAGCTGTCTTAGCTGGTGTGCCGTGTTCCGATAAAGACATAGAAAATATGACATGGTCTGACAAAGTCAAACTTGTTCAAAAAGATCCTGTAACAACGTCCAGGTACTTTGACCACAGAGTGCAGGTATTTGTAAACACTGTACTTAAAAGTTAACACTCTCCAATTGGAACTGTTACAGATACATTCCAACGTCTTGAATTTCAAAATCGAGGCTCGCCACACACTCACATGATAGTATGGACAGAGAATGCACCAAAATATAATGTGGATTCTGAAGAAGACATTGTTCAGTATGTTGACAAATATGTGACTTGTTCCCTATATGTCGAGGAAGACTTACGAGACTTGGTTCAACTGCAAATTCATAAGCATTCGAAAACATGCAAGAAAGGTGGTAGATCTGTCTGTAGATTTGGCTTTCCCCTTCCACCACTTCAAAAGACAATGGTCTTAGAACCACTAGATAATGATGTCGAGGATTACAGGAAAAAATACTCAGAAATACATGCTAGAATGAATGAGTTCAAGGACGGATGTGATATGTCATACGAACAATTTCTAAAAGATGTGGTGCGAATGGAAGAATCTGAATATATTAAATGCATACGAAGCTCTCTCAAAGGGCCCAAGGTGTTTTTGAAAAGAAAACCATCAAAGATGCGTGTGAATTATTACAATAAAGTTGTGCTTAGCGCATGGAGAGCAAACCTGGACATACAATTTGTACTTGACCCCTATGCGTGTGCAATGTACATTGTTTCCTATATCAGCAAATCACAACGAGGTATGAGTACTATGCTAGAACAGGCGTCTAAAGAAGCAACAGAGGGAAACATGGATCTCAAGAGGCAGGTTCGACATATTGGAAACCAGTTCCTTAATTTTGTTGAAATAAGTGCCCAAGAAGCATCATATCTCGTGTTACAGATGCCACTGACGCGAGCATCTCGTGAAGTAGTATTCATCAATACATCTCCTGCAGACCAGCGAGTTTTTCTCTTAAAAAATGAAAAACAGCTTGAACAGCTTCCAGATGACTCGACAGACATTCAATCTGACAATATCATCAAGAGGTATGCAAAAAGACCAAAAAAAATTGAAAAATACTGTCTCGCTGATTATGTTTCCGAGTTAGAAGTTAAGTATAGACAAAAGGAACCTACTTTTGAAGTTGAATGCAATGATGATGATAACGATCATTTACCCGCATCTGACAATAACGTTGAGACAGACAGTGATGCAGAATTCGGTGATACAAATATTGTGATGAAATTGCGAGGTGGCATAACAATCAGAAAAAGGAGGAACCCAAAGGTAATACGATATGTAAGATACAGCAAGAGCACAAATTCTGAGAACTTCTACAGAGAAAAACTTCTTCTATTTATGCCATGGAGAGACGAAAACAAAGATCTTAAGGGTGGATACGACACATATGAAGGTCATTACCAAAATAAAAATGCAGAGATTTTACCATTGCTGCAAAAATACGAACACCATGTCGAAGAATTAGATCTAGCGAGGCAACAAGCTGAACAAGACCTTTCCACAGAGTTTGACATTTTAGCACCCAACACTGAACAAGTGCAAGCAGAAGATGCTGAGCAATCTACCAGTCAGTCAGAGGACTTTATCCACTTTATTCCCCCTACACAATCCCAGAGCACAGCAGATATTGGCCAAGATCTTGATTTACCTGGTACCTCTGTATCCGTTGAAACAAATTCAGTACTGCTTCCAGATGATGAATACCGGGCTTTGCTCCGATCTCTTAACATTAAACAACGAGAATTTTTCAATCACGTTATACAATGGATTTCTACAAAGACTGACCCTCTGTACGCATTCCTCTCGGGAGGAGCGGGTGTTGGAAAATCTGTAGTAGTACAAGCTTTCTATCAAACACTACATAGACTTCTAAATTCCAAAGATGGAGATGACCCAGATACTATAAAGATCTTACGAACAGCATTCACAGGAAAGGCAGCTTACAACATAAATGGGGTAACAATAGCCTCTGCTTTCCACAAGAAAATGTTCCAAACACAACAGCATATGTACAGTGATGAGCTAAATACATTTCGAACAACTTACAAAGACCTTGCTGTTATCATTATCGATGAAATCTCCATGGTTGGTAACAAGCTCTTCGCTTTCATGCATGACCGATTACAAGAACTAACAGGTACAAAACGAGATTTCGGAGGGATAAGTATAATAGCTGTCGGAGACTTTTATCAGTTATGTCCTGTAGCAGATTCATGGATCTTCTCTGATTTGTCTGTCGGTCTAGCAAGCAATTTATGGAAAAAACATTTCCAAATGTTTGAACTCGCCGAAATTTTGAGACAAAAAGATGACTTGCCATTTGCTGAGATGTTAAACAGGTTAAGATTCAATCAACTCCTACCAACAGATAAAGAAATTATCACATCTCACACGATTTCTACAACGTCTGTAGACTATCCAAGGAAAGCTCTGCATTTATTTACAGAGAACAAGAAAGTTGATAACTTCAACAGCACATTGATTCAAGATCTGAAAACTATAAAAGTAGACGTCTTCGCCGATACGGATATTATTTCCCCCGTGAACATGAACAAAGAGACTAAGATTCACTTGGTAGAAAAAATTAATAAGAAAGACAAACTCAGCCAAACTGGAAACCTGCCTAGTGTGCTGAAACTTGCGGTTGACATGACATATGATGTAACAGTCAATGTTGACGTCAATGATGGGTTGACAAATGATGCATCAGCAATTCTGAAACACATCGAGTACAAAGGAACATCTAAGAGACCAGCCATTGTATGGGTTCTTTTTACCGATACAAACATTGGTAGCAAAAGAAGAAAACAGTACAAACATCTCTATCATACAGATATTGATCAGCAATGGACACCAGTATTTGAAACAAAACGGACATTTCTTCATAACAAAAAAACTTATCAAAGAATCCAATTTCCACTTGCCCCTGCTGCAGCTAAGACTGTTCACAAAGCACAAGGCGCCACAGTTGATGAAGTTGTTGTAGATCTAAGCTCCATTATAAACCACCACATGTTCATTATGTTGCACTTTCTCGAGTTCGCAAATTAGCAAACTTGCACATTCTTGACTTCAATGAGAAAGCATTGAAAGTGGATGAAAAGGTACATCAAGAAATGGAAAGGCTTTACAAGAATCCACTTCAGTTGTGTTATACACCTCTGTACAGTATTGACAACTCCCAGGTAAAACTACTGTTTAACAATGCTAGATCCCTGCATTACATATAGACGATATCAAGAGTGATCCAAATGTACACAATGCAGACTTAATTGGAATTTGTGAGACACGTCTTGTAAATACAGACCGAGCTGATCAGTATGAACTGCCAGGGTTTCAAACGTATAGATTAGATGAAGCTCGGCCATCCAACACGACCAGACCATTTCATGGACTAGTCGCATACATAAAACATGATATAACTGTGAACAAAATAAACTCTCACATCTATGATAACGTTGAATTTATCTTCATAGATGCAGAAATCAAAAGAAATGATGTTCAAGTTATATTCATCTACAAAACACCAAAACTGTCAGATATAAAACTACAACATGTTGTACGCAACAATGTCCAGCCATTCATAAATACACAGAAACCGACTTTCTTTCTTGGAGATTTTAATATGAACTTGCTGGAGAAAGATAATACATTTGTACAATTCATGGAACAGGAATTAGGACTTACCCAGTTAATCACTGAACCTACAACTGTAAATGGAACATTACTCGACCACGTCTACACCAATAAAAAGAGTGTGCAGGCTGGTGTAATACCAAGTTATTGGTCTAACCATCGACTTGTATTCTGTGCATTTACATCCGTTCATTGAAAGTCATCTCTTTATCAGCCAACATATTTCTCCGCAAATCAGACAACAATCACAAAGGAAAAAACAACGAATTTCTACACGAAAACAAGAACGAATTAGAGCATATTACAAATTTACTATATGAATTCTAATACATCGATAATTCTAAGCATCTACTCCCTTAATCCATAATCAGACGTCCAATAAAGGAGGGTCCCCGTTCTTAGCCAATGACCAAATTAGTGTGATTTGTCACTTTTGAGCATCATATTACAAATATGTAAAATGCGGACAATTTACACCGACTCCAGGCTCCTGGCACATAATTCAAGCCAGTCCTCGAGTTACGCTCTACCAATGTCCATGGGTGGCCTGCATGGGCATCTCCAAGATGCCTTGACTTTGGCGTCACCAAGATGCCTTGAAATGGGAAACGTGAAGAAGAGATAGAGATCACCAGGATGCTCTGACGAGGTGTCGATTCCTGTACTTAATCGTTGGACTGTCTTCTGACAAGTGAGTACAACCCTTCCTTTTATTCTATTACGTCACCAACATCAGGTAGTTCGCGTACATTTCATTGCAAATTTTTTTTTCGTCTTCAGTAATGATAAGTTATAGCCAGAAAAAAAAATTAAAATATAATTATTCCCTTCTCAATCTGTGACATGTCATACATGAATCGGTTGCGAAAAGTGCGAGACGTTCCATACTCTAAATCAATACATAACAGCATCTATTCCTTGAGAGTTTTCACAAATTCCTGGGAACTAACAGATGTTTTTTCTTCAAATTTGGTACACAGGTCGCCATTGCTATCTGTTTATGCAACATGTGTTTTTAGTCCCATTCAAAAATTGAATATGTATCCTTCTCTCAGATATATGATCCTCGGCTGCTTTCCAACCGGAAAACCTCAACCTGCGATATCCTCTGTCTCTATGGGTGTAACAGATGTCCGAGCCCTCCCCATTCAGCTGAGGCTCCTGACGGGAACCTATGTACTCCAGTCAAACAAAGCTATGTTCAACCAGTTTGCTGTGGATCCAACCTGCCAGTTGTGCTCTGAATATCCAGAGTCTCATATACATATTCTTGTGACGTGCGACATCCTTCAGGACACAGAGAGAAATTCCTTGCCCTGATTTACAAAACTGTGTGGACCGAGTGGCGAGTGCCTCGAAGACCTTAGAGACATATCAACAGCTCCAGAGGATATATCTGCCTTTATCATAGACCCTTCATCTCGTCTGAGCGACCCTGGGTGTGTCGCAAATGTGATGGGTGGTCTCAGGCGATACCTGTACACTCTTCATTATCAGAGAACTGAACTCTTGAACGCTCTGTGATGTCATCTGTAACATTTCACTCCAAATGACATTCAACACCTTCCAGCATATTCTACTTTATTTTTTATATGCCTTAATTGACTTTCACTTATAACACTCCCAGCATTGGAGGTCCTCCTAAACACAGAAGGAATCTATGAACTATGGCCACCTATCTCCCATCTTCAATTTCACATTCAAACCTTGTTACCGGACATTTCATCTCGTCGCATTTGCCGACAGGGTGACCGCGACTTTATGATTTCTTAATAAATCTATATTAAACAACAAATTGTTCCTATTTATTTGTTGGGTAACAGCAGACCTACTTTGTCTCTTTGCCATTGCAGAAGTAAATTGCAGTGCGGCAAAGAAGTATCGATGTCCCATGTATTGAAGTTATACGTTCGCCATTAGCCCGGTCTCCCCTACTAAAACAGTTCTTTCGAAGACATTCGTCCATGAACTTTCATTAACATGAAACGTTTCATTCTCAAAGAACATTGTTTCACAAAACATTCACATCGCAATGTTAAGGACGTAGGCCCTACGGATTGGTTTAAATTTTAACTGACATAAAATATAAACAGCATAACTTCTTGCGCATATTACTTTCCTCTCCTATTTAAAGACAATACCATTTCTTCCCGCCCTTCCCAAAATAATCCCCTGTTTATCAAGTCATTTCCTTGAAAAATAAAGACTAAAGCCATTGTTTAATATACTGTCCCCTTTTCGATCTTTTTCACTCAAATTCGAAATTCTGCAAACAAAATTACAAATCAATGGTTTGTTCTTGGTAACAATGGACAAAAAGATCCTCTTGTTATTAGCTTACAATTATCGGACAATGGTGGGCGCCAAGATCCTTCAGGATCTCTCGTTTTGTTCTCCCAAACTCTTAGTATCTAAGTTGAGGTCATTAACTGTAGAGTTCATTACAGGTTACTTTCTCTGGGTATTCTTGCATTTACCAGGTTACCCCATGTTGAAGCATTTACTCCATCAGATGTCCGTGATGCTCATACAATAAAATCAGATGAGTTGTTTAAGCTGATCTGTCATCGCAGCTCCCGAGCTAGCGTATCTAATTCCGCTTAGGCCAGCGCTAGGGGCCGTGTGGATACTTCACAGTCTCCACATGAACAGCTGCAATAAAAGCGCGGCTGAGATACTTAAGCTACGTTCGAGAGACCATCGTATTCTCGGATCAGAATGATAGGTGCCGAGGGATATGCTTCCGTGTAGATTCATATGCTTGCTCTTGGTCTTGTCTCAAGACATTTCCCCACCTCTTTCATATCGGTCCATTTAATTCTCGATTTGATCCATTTTGTCTCCACGAACATAAGGGCTCTTATAATGATTATACCAGTCATTTATATCGACTCTCAGATGCCTCTGTGTTAGAGTTTTTCAGAGCGAAAGAGAGAAAGAGAACGCATAGTAATTAGTGAGCCTTTCATGTGGAGATGTATACGTCCAATACGACCTCTTTCATGCATGTTAAATTCATATTCGCCATTGGAAGACGAATGTAAAGAACACAACGTATCCCACCAAAGCCGGACTGACGTTGAACCTGCTATGTGGTTGATTTTGAAGAAGTGTGCAAAGCCTAAAGCACAGGCTTGTCCACCCAAGTGAACCGTCAAATACCTACTGGATTTGTGAAAAAAATTGCTTACGGCACGTTAACCTCCTCAGACACATTCGTACCGTACAAAAACCAGAGACACATCCAACTGAAATGACACGCGAAAAGAATCGGCGTTGCTGGTATGTGGAACAATAGAAACAAAGGACTTGCAAAATCAAAATTTCTGACATTCCACCGAGAAATGTTTCAAGAGAACGAATTGCACCTGTACCTCGTCTTTCTGGATATCAGTATGAATAACTTCATAGTATATCGTACAGTTGTTTTAATTTGTATGTACCCTCTATTGTCTATGAGCTCCCGAGCTCAAAGAGGTCCGAGAGTTCAACTGTCCCACCCCGATCTCTCAAATATCCGATCTCCGACCTCTTGCATATATAGACTTACACCGGTTAGGTGAGGCTTCATTATGCGACGGACATCAGAGGAGACGAGAACCATGGCTTACGCATTACAAGCGTCTGGTCCGTCATTCATAATTCAGCCGTCGTCCATTAGAGAATATCCGCGTCCATAATCCAAAGACCTATTCCATATTCCATATTACAGTATTAGCACCAAATTCAAAAAGACAATCATAGTATACATAAACATAGGCTTGTTTCCTGCAAGAGAGAAGCGGTCAACAGTTTTCAATGATGCCGGCAAGACATCATGATGTTCCAAAAATATCAAATCCGTATCGCTGATCAGTATTCTTAATCCATAATATTCGTTGTAAAGTCGTCATCTAGAGAATGATATATCTCAGTCACGCTTTGATTGTGACTGTTCATATGAGTACCGTGAGGATCTTGAAGTACATGGGTTCATACGGCCCCTAGCCCCGGGTTAAGCGAAATTAGACACAAGTTACGCAACGTCACGCCATAGATCTTGCACGCTGCGCTCGTATTTTGCTATCAGCATGCGATATGTATCGCCAAATTTGAGAAACTTTGAGTGGAGGCGCTTGGTGGTGTAGCCCCGTTTTTTAAGTTTCTGCAACAATGTTTTTGACGTTGATTAAAATCGTCACATTTAACAAGGATCTAGCGAATGCTACTAGGCGTGATATGTATACGCCATATGCAGGTCCCACTGGAATATTACTGTCCAGAAAGGGATAGTTTACGATGTCGAAATTGTAATCATCTCTTTTGTCATACAGTCGACGAGAGAGAAGGCCCGCTTTATTTTTATAGAGATATAGGTCTAAATATGATGTGCCTGTAGGGTTATCTGTAGTTTCCTTCAAATCCAGCGAAGTTGGATATATATCCTTCACTGCGTCATTTATATAGCGATTATCCACAGCGATCCATAGTAATGTCAGAAGCCATACAGCATCATTTTTATAGAGATATAGGTCTAAATACGTGTGCCGCTAGGACCATCTGAGGTTTCCTTCAAATCCAGTGAAGGTGGATATATATCCTTCACTACGTCATTTATAAAGCGATTACCCACAGCAAGAAGATCGTCCATATAGCATTTGGTGAATGAGAAGAAACCTGCTTCGAAATAATCTGTTTTTGAAAGCGTCTGCATATAGTCGTATTCGTAAGAGAACAGATATAGGTCAGCTAAAAGGGGTGCACAAATAGTACCCATTGGAATACCTATATGCTGCTGATATATTGTATTGCCAAATTTCACATGGATATTATTAATGAGAAATTCGAGCAACTCTATAAACAAAGAAACATCCCATGAATGATATCCCTTGTACGTAACAGGGCTAAAGAATGCTGTATGGCTTCTGACATTACTATATCGGCGATCAGTTTTCTTGAACACCGATACTATTAATAAACTGAGAAGGACAATAAGCTTCTGATGAGGGACTGTAATATAGATAGTCGAGGAATCCCATGTTGATACATGTCTGTACGGTATGTGACCCTTCCAACCCTTTCCGCTGAAAGTACAATTATTTGGACTCAATAAGCATATGCGTTACCGTAGACGCGACGTCACAATGTTCAGATACATCTTCGCCAAATGTTTGTAACTCAAACTCACCAAGAACGAGTTCAAATATTCTACTGGTTGTATCGTTATTTTGAAGCAAATTAACCAGACAGGAATCACTTAGGACACTTGATGAGATACTCACAACACAAGGAATATGACGTGCATCCATCAGTGCAACATTACCATAGCAAGCTCTTGGTGTTTCACCTCTACAATGGTTCCGGTGAAAATGTCAACATCGAGAATTTAATGACTGGATAAGCCGGACTCCATTAGGACCATTCGCTGTATCTTATGCAATTCGGAAGGCGGAAACAGCTGTTCAGTCAGACGACCTAATTCCATGGAGGCGTAAATTATGTTCATATTGTAGACGAGCCACATAATAAGCCTATGTAGTTAACTCTGATGCGTCTAGGATTTGGTAAACTTCAAAAGAAGTTAAACACGCTATCATTTCTGCTCTTGCTTGACCTTGACATACTGAATAAAATCAATCGCATATTGGGTAATATTAACAACCGCAGACGAAATTTGATTGTTTCTAAATCTATTCCCGTGATCTCATCAAAAGCATGACGCAGTCCATTAGCAAGTTCGTTGGAGGACTGTGCAATACCGCTACCAGCCGTGAGCGTGGTTTGAATTCAGTTGCCGGAGGCGTTCTATCTCTCTAGCACTAGCCACCCCAAGAAGGGCAGAACCGATATCACCTACAAAATCCAATAAACCTCGGTGAATTCAGTTAGGTTTAGGCATAAAGGATCTAGCACGTTCAATTTGAAAGGTCAGATGGTGGAAACGATAGATCCAACTGAAAAGATCATTAAGTTCCACTCGAATATTGCGAAGAGACTGATTAACAACATGATAAAGTTTCTGCAATCGGACATGAAAGTCGTCAGGGATTGGCTAAGTTGATGGGTGTTTGTCCAGTAACAAGAACGTCATCCTGTAACGGCGTAATCACAGTCCAAATAAATGGAAATTGAATTAGGAGAAACAGCACTGGCACAAACATGATTAGACCTATATCCACGGACAGCGAAAAGTATGAGTGTGACGTTGCTTACGACGCAAACCCGGAGACGGTAAAGTCTGCTATCTGCGATTGTGAATGTAATAACCGTGAGGTGCCGTATCCATATCATTATGATCTGAGGCGTCCTCCTCATTGGCTGGCTCTTCCGGCATGAACATCAGAAGTGTCACTGACCGTCAACATCGGCCTGCCCAGGCAGAGTGGACGTCTAACTGACAGGTTCAGAATCGGATTGTATAGGGGAGGAGAGATACTGGCAACTGTCTGTCGTTCTCCAAGGTAGGCACGTTGATATGCACATGAAGCAAATGGACAGTTACATTTAGCTGGCGTTCGGCTCTTTTCAAGCTTTGTTGAGTGCCTAATCATGGATGACGTTTGGGACGTGACGTCACATTGTCTCACATAATTTGATGATCAATTACACGATGTTTGCAAATGTTCAAATCTCTAGTTTTGCCTGACCGTTGATGACAAATATGTGCCACAGGACCGCTAATCTTAAAGATTTCGTACTGTGGATCACAATGAGCTGTGAGCTTAATTCGTTCATCAGCTTTAACGACAACTGAATCACCCGCTCGGCGATTATTCTGTTCTCTATGATACATACCAGATTAACTCGAGCGCCCTGCAATACGTAACTTAAGCGACTGACTGAATCACTAAAATCTAGAGAGGCATCTACGGGCAATGATAGCGGTAGTAGTGCGCGTCGTCCGTATTTCAAGTAGAAAGGTGTGTAAGATGTTGTGACATGTTGAGTACTGCGATAGGCCATCAAAGCAGATTTCAGTTCACTCTCGCAATGTTGTGATTGATTCTTGGCTAACTTCTGGAGAATGTTCTTAATATTTTGATTATAACGTTCAGTCCTGCCATTCGTTTACGAATGATGAGGCGTTGCCTGCCTATGATCTATATCTAAAAATCGGAATTTCTCTCTCAACTCGCCGCCATTATACTGTTTGTCCTGATTAGTGGTAACTGTTTCCAGATTGCCGTGTCTCGAGCAATATTCGTCAATGAATTTACTTTTAACGTTTTCAGCCGCCTTCGCGCGAATGGGGTAAGCTTTAGTACTCGCGGAATAATAATCAACTATAGTCAAAATGAAAGTATCCCCCGTCGATGGTCGTACTAATGGATCGATCAGATCCATTCCAATAATCTGACCTGCATAGCTCGGCATAGGCATCTCGGTATATTTCGGCTTCGAGCGTATCCGTCTGTTAACCTGACATGTCGAACAGATATCTAGCGCCTGAATAATAATTTTTCGCATACCTTGTCATGCAAAGGCATCCCGAACTAAACATATGGACTTGTGAATACCCTGTTGACCTACCAGTGCATGGGCCTGGCTTATCACCTGGGTACGAAACAATGATGGTAATTTGCATCTAAAGCCGAGGGATACATGGTGGAATACAAAACCCCGTTACACACTCTCATTCTCATCAGTAGGAAGGGTAACGAGACGAGCAAGTTCTTTCTGCCGCTGTTTAGGAAGATCATCTAAATCGACGCCATACACAGTAAGTGGTACATATGGTGACACACCTTCAAGTACATCAGAGATAATGTAATCTTTCGTGTCAAAGGTGACGATTTCCGTCCGTTTTCGTGACAGCATATCAGCCCGAATATTCCGACTGCCTTTGATATACTCAATTTTGCAACCATATTCAGCTATCAAGACTGCCCAACGCTGGACTTTCGTGTTTCTGACCTCACTAATGAACAGCCTATTCAACGGCTTGTGTGGTGTTTCTGACCTCACTAATGAACAACCTTTTGAAAGGTTTGTGGTCAGTGTGAACAACTAAGTCCGCACCACACAGGTGGGGTCTCAGTTTTTGCAACGCATATATGACAGCATACATCTCTTTCTCATTGACCGGCCAATCTGATTGGCTGTTTTTCAAGGTGGTAGAAATGTATTGAATTACAACACATATAAGGGAAGTGGGAAGAGGTGCCGACATACTGACTGCGTCACATGACTTCACAGAATAACATTCTGGTTAACCTATTCTAAAGCACATACCAGGAATCTAACGATTCGTGATATGTGTTGTATCTCAGGTACGCTTTTATTGTACCTGTTCATGTGGTAATAACCTTATCAATACCATGATCATCTTCCTGAACAAGAATGGCCCCCACCGCGTAATTAGAAGCCTCAGTGTACAACTCGTATGGCATCTGAAGATTTGGATAAGCCAAAACAACCTAACTGCATAAGATGCGTTTAACTTCGTCAAAGGCATCCTGTTGAGCCTGTCCTCACTTGAGCCCCACACGCTTTCCTGTTAGTGATACCAGAGGCTCCTCAAGGTTGGCGTAATTGGGGGCACAGGCTCGATAATAGCCAGACATACCAAGCAGAGATCAGATTTCAATATTAGTTTCAGGGGGTGGTATATCACGAATACCTTGAACTTCTTATCTTGTGAGGAAATTCCATGCTGTAAAATGTGATACCTTAACAGATCTGTGGAATTTGTGGTAAAAACACTTCTCTTTAACCGCAAACTGTACTCTAAAAGTCTGTCTTATACCAGATCATCAATGTTTACAATAACAAACATAATCACGGAAAATGTCATTCATGGCCCTCTGAAAACTGCACCTGGGTTACAAAATCAAAAGGGTATGGAAAACCACTCAAAAAGACCCTCGGAGAGTATGAATGCAGTTTTTGCAATGTCATTCGGTGCGACAGCTATCTGCCGATATCCGGACTTGAGAACAATGTTGTAAACATAGAAACACCTGGTAGAGAATAAGCAATGTCTCAAGTCAAAGGTAATGGATAGCTATCTTTGTCAGTTACCGAATTCAGTTTTCGGAAGTCAATGCAGAAACTGGTAGACCATTTTCTTTGATACTTTGGTACAAGTGTGATAGGTGACGCCCAAGGTGATGAAGGTGAACGAATCACACCTGCCTGTAACATCTCCTCATCTGATCCTTCACAACATGCTGTTTCATCAATGGTATTCTGTAACGTTGTCTACTGGGCAGATGTTCTCCCGATGGTATCATACATTCTAGCCTGAGATGTTTCCCAGCTCCTTTTTACTTCATCCAAAACAATTCGTCTATCACCTTGTCGATGTTCTGAAATCCCGTCGTCTCTTTCACACTTCCAGCGGCGTCAACCCGTCATGAATGGGCTGAAACCAGACGATAAGTTATGTCCGTACCATCTCATTCGACCTGGCGGATAATCATGTTGAGCTCATCCCATATGGAATGCATCTGGTCTTAAAATACACTCATGCCACATCTGTAGCACACCAACACGTACGGGACAAGCGTTTAAAATTTTGACTTCCGTTTGTCATGCGTTTCGTTAACATAATATATCACGCCCGCCTCTTAAGTGGACCTTTTTCCTGAAAGTTTCTGCCACACATCTTGAAGAAGTAATGACGTAGATGCAAGGGTCCACCAACGCCGTTACCATTTGTCCATCCAGTTTTATTTGGGCCGAGAACCTCCCTTGGACGCCGTGAACCCAGCCCAGAGCCGTTTCCCGACTTTCCGCGCACTTCAGCTTGGTAATTCGGATTAGGTGTATAACGACATTCGGCCATCCGTGGTCCATTAACTCCGCACATCCAACAGGTAAGAATACGCCTCCTATCAACACGGCGTTTATCTAAAATGTCCAAATAATCAGAAACTCACAGTTACTGAATCGAAAACCTAAGTTTTCAAACAGAAAACTTAAGTTATCAAAGAGAAAACCATGGGTTTCGAATCGAAAACTTAAGTTTACGGTCGAAAACCTAGGTTATCTACCACATAACCCCAAGTTTCTCTTTTTCTAACCTCGAGTTTCTATTTCTCAACACCGAAAATCACAGTTGTCACTAGAAAACTTAAGTTATCAAACCGAAAACCTAGGTTTTCGAATTGATAACTTAAGTTTACGGTCGAAAACCTAGGTTATCCAGCAGACAACCCCGAGTTTCTCTTTCAATTTCGAGTTTTATTTTATTTTTATTTTATTTCTTTTATTTTTGGACATTCGTGTAGAAAACTTAAGTTATCAATCGATAACTTAGGTTTTCGAATTTGCGATTGTCGTAAAGTGAAACTCGACTAACTAACTTCGAGTTTCGACATCCGGGTACTATGGGTTTCGCGCCCTTTCCCGCATGCTGACTGATTAAAATGTCTGACAGAACCACAAATCAACATGTATTCAACAAAAGGATAACTGAGATTATTTATTCAATGTAGACTATCCTGTATGTCCGACATTATCAAATTACAAGCGTCTAGTCCGTCATTCATAATCCAGCCGTCGTCCATTAGAGAATATCCGCGTCCATAATCCAAAGACCTATTCCATTTCCATATAACAGTATTAGCACCAAATTCAAAAGACAAAAGTATACATAAACATAGGCTTGTTTCCTGCAAGAGAGAAGCGGTCAACAGTTTTCAATGATGCCGGCAAGACATCATGATGTTCCAAAACATCAAATCCGTATCGCTGATCAGTATTCTTAATCCATAATATTCGTTATAGAGTCGTCATCTAAAAATGATGTACCTCAGCCACGCTTTGATTGTGCCTGTTCATATGAGTACCATGAGGATCTTGAAGTACATGGGCTCATACGGCCCCTAGCCCCGGGTTGAGCGGAATTAGACACATGTTACGAAACGTAGCGCCATAGATCTTGCACGCTACGTTCGTATTTTGCTATCAGCATGCGATATGTATCGCCAAATTTGAGAAACTTTGAGTGGAGGCGCTTGGTGGAATAGCCCTGTTTTATAAGTTTCTGCAACAATGTTTTGTGACGTAAGACTGGGTATTGATACTCAGAACTAGTCCTTTACTCAGTTTAATAGCTATATATATATGCTGCAGACTGAATTGGGGGAAATAATCTAGTTGAAATTCAGCTATCCGGTCAAGCTGACTGACCGACATAGGACAGGTCAATGTAATTCACACCAGCAAAGCACATTCAGTGATATGTAGATAGCTACTTTGGCAAATACCTCGGTGACACACAAGCTGTCTCTGGGTCGACAGCGATTACTGCAGGCATGCGATTAATGTTATATCTGTGTGAGCAGTTTGATTCCGTATATTTAATTTCGCCACGTGGTTCTCTCTGCATTTCTGATCAATCAACAATCGGAAAAGGCGCCAAACCCAAAGTACCCGGATATCGAAACTCTAAGTTAGAAAGTCGAGTTTCACTTCACGACAACCATCAATTCGAAAACCTAGGTTATCGATTAGAAAGTGTCCAATAAAAGAGAAACTCGGGGTTGTCTGCTAGATAACTTAGGTTTTCGACCGTAAACTTAAGTTATCAATTCGAAAACTTAGGTTTTCGGTTCGATAACTTAAGTCTTCTAATCACAACTGTGATTTTCGGTGTTGAGAAATTGAAACTCGAAGTTAAGGAAAGAGAAACTCGGGGTCGTGTGGTAAATAACCTAGGTTTTCGACCGTAAACCTAAGTTTTCGATTCGAAAACCATGGTTTTCTGTTTGATAACTTAAGTTTTCTGTTTGAAAACTTAGGTTTTCGATTCAATAACTGTGAGTTTCTGATTATGTGGACATTTGACCTTCCATAGTCGCCTACGTTGTTGCTGATCTGAATATCGCGAAGAGTCCGATGAAACCGGCTCATTCTTCCGTTGTTTCTGTCCACGTACTATTTCATTGAATCGAGCGGTATATTCTCGAATTTGTTTTGCCACAGCACTGTTTATTTTGTGTATCTCTTCAAGGCAGAGTTCAATGGGAGTTCCGAGCTAACTTCTTTTCATCAAGGGATTTAACATAAGCTCGTAATACCTTACGTTTCGAGTCATCAATCACTACCTTTTAGGCCTGGGGAGCTATGTCCCGAAATCTTCTGTTAAAAGTATTCTCAGTTTCTGACGAACGGTTCACACTTTATCCGTTGACTCTCGTTTGTTGAAACAAATGCAGACACCGAATGCTCCCGTATCGCCTCCCATGTAATTGTCGACCTGTTCTTGTTGGCCAAAAACAGTTCTACTTCACGATGAATGTCTCTCAGCGTGGTCCATGAGAATATATAAGCCGGATTTCCTGGCACGCCATTTAGAACGTGTATATAGCTAACTGGCATACATCCTGCCATTCCCGTACGTCCGTGGAAATGAGTCCATCACACTTTCTTATGGTAGATACGTGGTGGCGCAGGCGCTCACGTTGGAGTCGTTGATTCTCGTTATCTGCATGATCTTCACCGACAGAAATGACCAGTCATATGGAACCCTGTACCATTGCCTGCAGCTGCTGGTTGATCCCACATATCTGTCGTTGTCTCTCTGGCCTTGTGTTTTTATCTGCTGACAAGCACATCGGATGCGATTTTTTACATGTAATGACGAGACTATTGGACTTGTGGCGTAGTCTCAACTGAAGGGTTAACGCATTGAACCTTACTGAGAACGATTCCAGATCCGACTTCAGGTTGCCTCTGAAGATTCTCCATATAATTACATAATTACGTCATTCATAATTCAGCCGTCGTCCATTAGAGAATATCCGCGTCCATAATCGAAACCTATTCCATATTCCACATAACAGTATTAGCACCAAATTCAAAAAGACAATCATAGTATACATAAACATAGGCTTGTTTCCTGCAAGAGAGAAGCGGTCAACAGTTTTCAATGATGCCGGCAAGACATCATGATGTTCCGAAAATATCAAAAAAGACTCGATACGCTGTTTGAAACAATACAGTGTTTATTCGTTGACAGAAAATGACATACAGCCAACTGACAACCCAACGTAAATCGCAGTAGTCGAGTAGTTTCCAATATAGATTGAATCACACATATGATTCGAGGGAGACAGTTCTTAATTCTATAGACAAACAGGTTAAAAACAATCAAACAAACAAACTACTCGACTTAAACACTTATCCAATCGCGGCTACGTGCTACCGTTAACAAATATAGATTTACCATCATTATCATGTAACTTGTTTCTTTTCGAGTGCTTTTGTGAAACTTTGATTAGTTCTATACTAAGCCCTTAATTAAGAGTCAAGCACTGAATCCTCTTTCAGGAAACAGATTGTATGTTCACTTTCAGAACATACTGAAAACCTGACCTTTATTATTCGGTCAAGCATCCTGTTTCCCAAACATTCTTTGGATTTGGTACTGGCCTAAATTATTTAGTGGGTTTAACTACACACACAACAGTATACATAGCTTGTATCCAGTCCTCTGTGAGTTACCTCTGACAGTTTTAAATCATATTGCCAGAAATATACAACGATCTGTATCTTCAGGAAACATTATACCACCCACAATCACTCAAGTTTGTCAAGATATAGCCTATTTTCGATTGTATCGCCCAGTGAACACAATCGAAACATCCAAAGACCGACTTTTCTTGAGACTCAACTACTTGGATAAAGGACTGGACATTATTAATTTACCATGAATCCCAAATGATCCAAAGGTACGCTGCGCTGTACCAAACTATGTTAAGTTCACAGAATCT
Source organism: Hanleya hanleyi (assembly GCA_036873755.1). NCBI lineage: Eukaryota > Metazoa > Mollusca > Polyplacophora > Lepidopleurida > Hanleyidae > Hanleya > Hanleya hanleyi. The sequence continues at coordinate 26,532 of JAVTVY010041470.1, read as the reverse complement.
CCTTACATTTCATATAAGTATACTAAATCTATAGCCATCAAAATATTTAATTACTCTAATGCTGTCAAGGAGTTTGACTGGGACTTATACACGTCTGGAGGATATAACTGTGAATCATCAAACGTTCTCTATACGCCATAACAAGCACGTTGTGACTGGTGACCTTGATATAGTGAGTGATGAGGACCTAAAACACTCCTGATGAAGGGACCTTAATATAGAGAGCTCAGACAAATAAACCTGAAGACGGACCAGAAGATAATCCCGACTGCACTGGAAGAGTATGCTACTGAGTGGTCAAGCGAGAAAAAGTTGAACCTGAAGCACTCGCTGACTGGCTGGAGGTCTCCAATAACAAGGTCGTTGAAATAATCCGCCTAGTACCTTTCCCCAGGCAAGACAAGTACTGAGAAACCTCAGTTCGCAAGAAGTTCTAGCAAATCTCCAGAGTAAATTCGTCATAGCCCCAGCAGACAAAGCTCCAAATAATATAATACTCATATGTAAATATTACTATTAGCAGGTGCTGGTTAAGGCATATAAGTATAAGTACGAGTATAAGCACACCATCGCGGAATACGTCTATTTACTCCCAAACAGCATTTACTCGGAAAGATTTATTTAACAACCGAAGGAAACTACACACGGCCTTAGCGGCACATGTTATTCAGACCTAAATCACTATAAAAATGAAGCGGGCCTTCTCTGTCGTCGACTTTACGACAAAAGAGATGATTACAATTACGACATCGTAAACTATCCCTATCTAGACAGTAATATACCAGAGGGACCTGCATATGGCGTATACATAACTCGCCTAGTAGCATTTGCTAGATCCTGTGTTAAATGTGGCGATTTTAATCAACGTCACAGAACATTATTGCAGAAAGTTGTAAAACAGGGCTATATCATCAAGCGTCTCCACTCGAAGTTTTTCAAATTTGGCGATACATATCGCATTTTGATAGCAAAATACGAGCGTAGCGTGCAAGATCTGTGGCGGTACGTTTCGTAACTTGTGTCTAATTTCGCTTAACCCGGGGCTAGGGGCCGTATGAACCCATGAACTTCAAGATCCTTATGCTGTTCATATGAACAGTCACAATCAAAGAGTGACTGAGATACATCATACTCTAGATAACGAATTTACAACGAATATCATATGGATTAAGAATACTTATCAGCGATACGGATTTGATATTTTTGGAACATCATGATGTCTTACATCATTGAAAACTGTTGACCGTTTCTCTCTTGAAGGAAATTAGCCTAGTTTTATGTATACTATGATTTTTCCTTTTAATTTGGTGTTTATATGAATTAGGTCTTTGGATTATGAATGACGGACTAGACGCTTGTAGTTTAAACCCGTGTAGGCCTGGATTCTGCTGATGGACAAGCTGTCCGAGCCCCTGCACATCCTAAATTCAAAATGAGTACAAACAGAGGGAAAAATGGTAAGACAGATCCAAGAAACCTAGCGCAGGTTCCTCAGCCGAGTCTCTAATAGTTCGAAATGCACTAAGACTTTTTTCAATTCAAATGACAGATATATTTGGAACAGCAAAACTAGGTCATGCTATCAAATCTTGATGATTGTTCAGCACCAAATTCTCTGTGTAATAATTTTAAGATTTCCAAGTGTGGCCAGCGTGGGTGTCTCACGTGTCCACTCTTTAATACTTCAGCTTCATTTAGTTCCACATTAACTGGTAAGTCATATTCCGTTAATTCTTACGTTGATCTCAGTTGTTCTACTACAGACTATTTATTTAGTTTTCTGTCAAAAGTGTGGTCAACAGTATGTTGGCAAGAGCACCCAGAGACTCCATCTGGCGGAACGGTCACAGAAAATCCGTTAGGAAAAAGCAATTGCTGATAGGCAAACATTTTTCTGGCCCCAACCATGCATAGGCGGGACAACTTCGGTATCCAGATTATAGACATACCGGTAGTCTACCCATCCACCAAGAATTCCCGCCTTGGATTTTAGAGAAAAATCCGAGAGTGGGAACTGTTCTAGATGCTGAAGCTTGGGTCAGTGTCTCTGTATGGCTTAAATGATCATGTCAAAGGGTTTGGAATTGTTACAAACCGCCATTCAAATATATCCAATATTACCCAGCTACGTAAGCCCCACCAACGGAGACATCGCAACCATGGTTGGAGAAAGTTTAATAGTGCGTTGATTCACGATAATATCACTTTAAATTATTTAGTGGGTTTAATTAACACACCCAACAGTATACATAGCTTGCGTACAGTCCTGTATGCATTACCTCTGAGAGTTTTTAATCGTATGGCGAGAGATATACAAAGAGTTGTGTCTTCAGGAAATATTATTCCACCCACAATCACTAAAGTTTGTCGAGATAGCGTATTTTCTATTGTATCGTCCAGTGAACATAATCGAAACATCCAAAGACCGGCTTTTCTTGAAACTCAACTACTTGGATAAAGGACATAATTAATTTACTACGAATCCTGAATGGTCCAGAGTTACGCTGCGCTGTACCAAACTATTTTAAATTCACAGAACCTCCTTGCATTTCACATAAGTATACTAAATCTATAGCACCAAAATATTCAATTACTCTAATGCTATCGAGGAGTTTGAATTGAAGTTATACACGTCTGGAGGCTATAGTTGTGATTGTGAATCATCGAACTTTATCTATATACCCCATACAAAAGTTGAACCTACATTATTCGCTGACTGGCTGGACCTCACCAAGAACAAGGTTGTTGAAACAATCCGTCATATTGACAGTAGTACCCTTCCCCAAGCAAAACAAGTACTGAGAAACCTTAGTTCACAAGAAGTTCTAGCAAATCTCCAGAGTAAATTCGTCATAGTCTCAGCAGAAAAAGCTCCAAATAATATAATATTCATATGTAAATATTATTATTACCAGGGGCTGGTTAAGGAATTGAGTATGAGCACACCATCGCCGAATACGTCTACTTACTCCCAAACAGCATTTACTGTGGAAGATTTATTTAACAACCACAAAACGTTTCTCAAGGAAAGATGTATTTGTTTTCCAACCACTTATAACGATATACCGAAAGAGTACTGGACTCCAAAAATACATAAATCACCATACAAAGCTAGATTCATAGCTGGTTCTAGAAGCTGCACCACCAAGCTTCGTTCAACCCTGTTCCCGAGGGCCCTTCAGAAGGTAAAAGCATTTTGAGAAAGGTATTGCGCCACTTTTTTAAGAACTCTGGCATTGAATGCATGTGGATATTGAAAAACTCAAAATGTCTTACGGAAGAACTTGATGCTAAACGTCACGTACCGTGCAGACATGTACCCACATGGGATTTCTCGACTCTCTATACTACAATCCCTCACCATGACCTTATTGTCCGTCTTATTTCATTAATAGTATCGATGTTCAAGAAAACTGATCGCCGATATATTAATGTCAGAAGCCATAAAGCATTCTTCAGCTCTACTACATAGAGTTTGTTTGTAGAGTTGCTCGAATTTCTCATTAATAATATCTATGCGACACTTGGCAATACAATATATCAACAGCATATAGGTACCGGTATTCCAATTGGTACTAATTGTGCACCCCTTTTGGATGAACTAGATCTGTTCTCTTATGAATACGATTATATGCAGACGCTTTCAAAAACAGATAATTTCAAAGCCCGTTCCGTCTCATTCACCAAACGCTATATAGACGATCTTCTTGCATTGGATAATTGCTATATAAATGACACAGTGAAGGATATATATCCACGGCACCTTCACTGGATTTGAAGTAAACTACAGATGGCCCTAGCGGCATATCTTATTTAGACCTATATCTCTAGCATAGAAATGAAGCGGGCCTTCTCTCTCGTCGACTTAACGACAAAAGAGATGATTACAATTTCGACATCGTGAACTATCCCTATCTGGGCAGTACTATACCAGAGTGACCTGCATATGGCGTATGCATATCTCGCCTAATGCATTTGCTAGATCCTGTGTCAAATGTGACGATTTTAATCAACGTCACAGAACATTATTGCAGAAACTTGTAAAACAGGGCTATATCATCAAGCCCTCCACTCGAAGTTTCTCAAATTTGGCGATACATATCGCATGCTGATAGCAAAATACGAGCGTAGCGCGCAAGATCTATGGCGCTAAATCTAGAATATGGAATAGGTCTTTGGATTATGGACGCGGATATTCTTTAATAGACGCTTGTAATCGTAACTTGTGTCTAATAAGGCCGGTCATTTTCACACAAAATTACACACAATTACCGGGGTAATAAGGTTGTCCTAAGTCCTTATGATATTGTTTGTAAGGTTAGAAACATCTTTTTGGTTGGGGTGAAGTTGTTTATTAACGGAAATTAGAGGGAAGAGAAGCGGCTAAACATGTAAACTTCCGACAATTGGCTAGCCTACTATAAATGATCCATAATTCATATCAACAACGTTATTTATGGCGTTTAGTATTGTTTAAACATCACCAATGCTCACTATGTGTTTTTCTCGTACTTTGTCGGACTTGTCATACTTTGTGGTAAATAATCACACTATGTCGGACTTTGTTGTAAAAATCACGATATCCCCTCAGTGGAGCGGAACGTCGCCTCACTATCGAGGTAGGTCGACATGCAAAGCCGTCCACTCCTGTCGAGCAGCGTCTATGCAGGGGATCAGGTCACTTCGTCCCCAAACCAACTCGTCCCCAACTTGAGTCAACTCGTCCCCAACTTTGAGTCAAATCGTCCCCAACCTTGAGTCAACTCGTCCCCAAGTAAAAATCAAATTTAATAGACAAATTCAACATTTCCTTATGAACTTTACATACATGCTATGTCTTATTGCAGAAGCAAAGCAACTTCGAATGAACTTAACCCTATCTGGCCTGGGCGATTTGGGGTGTATCGCAGTCTGGGGGGGGGGGGGAAGTGCCCCCCTATATATTTTCTCTACCACTAAGGCTAGAGCGCTGAAACTTACCACACAGTATGTTTGGTTCAAGCTCTACACGGAAATGTAAAAAAATCCAAGATGGGCGCCATGATGACGTCACAGTGACTTCTCGGAAGCCATTTTTCGGCCTTTTTGGGGTCGATTTTTCGAAATTTTCATTTTTCCGATTTTTCTCTCAAAAAAATCAAATAAAATATAGAATAATTAGTTTTGCATAAATAAAATACTTTCAAGACCTTTTAGGCAAGGAAAATGTGAAGAAATGGAGCGAAAAGATTGAAAAACACGACTTTCGCGATACCACATGGCCGCCATTATGAATTTACCCATGATCCTCTGCCCGGGGGTTTATGAAAATAGGCTCAAAATAACCCCAATAAGATAAGCTTAAAAGTCACCAAGTTTCAGCCTCCTCGGTTTCGTCGTTTCGGAGCAGCAGAGAAAAGTTCACTAGGGGGAGACTCCCGCCCTGACAGGTAGGGTTAAGAAACGCATTGTGACAGTCTCAATATTTCGACAAAATTTTATTTATTCTGAGTTACTTTGCTTCTGCATTATGCCAAGCTTATCAGTGGATCAACACTATGTCCTATTATTGTATATTGATCGAAAATGTAGCTCATGCGCCGCTACCCATACTGATTTCGCGGCCCAGCATATCAAATTATTTAAATTTCACGGTACATTTCTTTGTTAAGATCTTTACATGCGCTACATTTTAGAATAAATAAATAGCAAAGCTAATAATTTTATTACTTGCAATTTATTTTTGCTTTTTCTTTACCGTGCTGAATTTTTTCTGTTATATTTCTGGTCTCCAGGACTTGTCCTGCAAAAGGTCGACTTAATCTTATAATCCACCAACTCATAAGCACCATCAAAGGTAAGCTTCCAAGGATACATTTCAATGGGCAGCATAACGGATTAAGTTGATTGGCTGTCCATTGATTTACTGAGTAGTCACTGACATTTCGTTGAACAATCGATGAGTAAACTACAGTATGCAAGTTAGCAATGAGTCATCCATACCATCCTTCCGTTGTTTGCAGTGAAAATGTTCGACCAAGACAGGAGGCACTACAGGTATGATATTATTTATAAAAAAATTGATTCTTCATTTTCAACTAAACCAATAAGAAAAAAAATCTGTTCTCTGTATCAAATAAGATGAATGTGTAATAATTTTCCTATTATTTTTATTTATAGGCATATCATGGGAATTTTACCGACAGCTTGTAGGGCCAGGATGTCGAGCTTCTGAATTGGAACTGCCGGCAGTGGTAGGTACAATGCAGGACTGCATCGCAGCTTCTTCGAGGCGTTGGTGAATTGAACGGTCCAACCAGCTAGTGAATTGTAAACCTTCACACTTACTACTCACATTTTCTTCCTTGCGGACTTTATATTTTTGCAATGAAAGACATGTAATTAACACGAACGTGGGAAAGGGGCTAGCTAATTATATATATATACACGCTTAAAACTAAAGTGTTGTAACTTACTCGTAAAGTGTTGAAATAACCATTATAAGTGTGTCCACAAGGACAACACTTAGAGAGCAGTCCATGTGGACACACTCAAAGGATTATTTCAACACTTTACGAATAAGTTTCAACACTCTAGTTTTAAGCGTGTACAGGCCATATATACGTGTTTCCCGGTTGTGCCCTTTAAAAGTGCTATATATCTGTATATTTTTATCAGAAGACATTGCCATCGAAATAAAACATATATTCAATATCATTTTACCTTTGTGTCATTTTTTTTAACATGGAAATATTTAACCATATTCGTTATTAAAATTTGATTCTTTTTAGGGTTATAGTGGAAAAGGGTGATGGCTCTAACTAAACACCTTTTTGGGGTGATGCTGTCATCACCATTTTAGGGTGATAAGTATCACCATTTTTCTGGCTGTGTTATGTATATATTCATTTGTCTTCTCATATTTTTCAACATTATCTGTTCTGAGGTTTGTCTCATTGTCTATCTTATTCACATTCACGCCATATTCAAATATATTTCCTTCAATGTATGTACATTTCGTTAAAATAATCTTATAAATGGTTCCCAATGCAAACGCAATCTTGATATTCATGCCCATGGAGAATACAATATATATGCAACTGTACATGCAACTAGTGTACTTAAGAAATAATGTTTTCATAAGGGCGATTTCGCCCTTGCCCTAAAATATAAACTTTCCCACACTAACCGTGCGTAAATTAACGATTTAGCACGCTTATGAAAACATTATTTCTATTCTATTGCACTACTCAAATTGATTATCAACAAAGATTTCAATGAAAGATTGAAAAATATGGTAAACGTTATCAACCTTTCTTCCCTTTGTTGAAATGTGTCGTCCGCCTCAGTTGGCAGGGTGTCAATATCATTGGACGAGTGTATGTGGTCTCTCAGTAGGGGGAGCAGTGAAACGTAAATGCAACAAGTGAGAAATGACTACATTGTAGTCAAAACCTGCGGCAGTGGCAATAATACAGTGAAAGACATATCAGCAGAGGTAGTGGTAATTGTAGAAAAAAGCGCCATCTGCCAGTGTTTTATGCCAAGGGATGAAATTTTCAACTTGTAACCCACAATTGTAGGGATTGCGTAATAGTTCTGATGCCATATATATATATATATTCACTTTCCCCATTCAAAATCCGACGATTTTGACTCTGCCGTTCCGTCTATACTGAATTGACAGACGAACTCACCATGATCGCTTTGGCAATGTTTTGGTACAAATATCGTCTATGCCAAGTTTCAAAGCATTCGGTTCAGTCGTTACCTTTTGCAAATCAAAAAGGCTTTCAAACATTTGTAAATCCAAATAAATTTCGAGGATTTAGTCATAGCGCGAAAATCTGCGCTCTTCAGTCTCCCTTCTCGGTTAATTTGCCGATCAAAATGGAAAATTTATATTTCCTTCAAAGTTATTTTTCAATAAATTTAGTATCGGGTCTATCACTTCGATCTGTGGCGATTTAAGGCTTTATCGAACAGGCATAATGACACTTTTTCACTATTCAAATTGAGGCCTGTTACAGTCTTGATATTCGATTAAAATAATTAATTAGGTTTCTGCATTTACGTTCGTTATCATCTGTGAACTAAATTCCTTGCCACTCTTTTCCACGCAGCAAGTCAATACCAAGACATGGTTTGCTTCTTCTATATAAATGATTAACTATTTCATTCTTAGCAAATATCATCTCATCTGACATGTTCGGCCAAGCCTTTTCGAAGGTTGCTAATTTTATTAATTTCTTTTCTTTAAAATCAAATTCTGCAAACAAGAAACATTTCTAGTTAGTATTTATGGATATCATCCTATACTCAATTTGCGAATATGTTTGTCATTTCGAAGGTGATTCAAGTGCGAAGTTTCGGGGCTAGTTCACTAAACAAGGTCTGTGTGTAAGAGAATGATGTCGAATTCTCGTTATTATCTTTTGATACATCAAATTGTTGCATTCGCGAAAATGACCGCCAAGTTAAAGTCAATGCGAAAGGTATCTAAGTATCGAAATCAAACTCGAAAACCCCTCCAGGAAAACAAAGGCCCTAGCTTTTGGCCACGAGGTCAACATCTATGGCCAGTATCTGCAATATATGACGTAAACTGATTGACAAAGTAACGTAAATTTTGTATAGAACCAGTAAATTCTAGCAGAAATGGGATCCGACTTGAGAGAATGACGTCAAATGTAATATGTTTCTGCGCATTGTCTGCTGATACACATAAGTATTGAATTTACAGAAGTGATTAATGCTATTCTAAAGGGATTCTGAGTGCGGAAGAGGACGGGAACATCAATACCAGCGAATTTAGGCCCTGGCTTGCGAAAATGAGGATAGAGAGGCTGCGCTCTGAAAGAGAATCATTCAAAATAGCTATTTGCCAAATGTCATGCAACCGAAAGTGCACAATATAACTGCACGGCTGCGAGGTATTGTTCGCGCACAGGGCTGTCCAACTCATTAAATACTACATAGTCATTTCTGTCTCTTCGAAGTGGGCTACCGTTTGAAATTGTCCGGTAATGAGTGAGTCCATCTGAATCCTTTCGTCAGCAAAATAAGCATTCAAGATTCAAGATTTTATTGTACAAACACCAGTCAAAGGCAGAGTACAAACTTTAAGAGGAATACAACTAGAGAAACAATGGAACAGTGACATGAATATTAATATTTATATATATGTTATATCTGAGAGATATGTTATATCTGAGAGATATGTTATATCTGAGTGTTACCGTTGATATTAGAACCTTGATTTTTGGCATTAAAGTGCATCAGGGGACTGTTACCAGCATGTTTCGAGCTGACCTACTTTTGATGAAAATTTCTGGTGATTTTTGATTAAAATCGCTGGTGAATCTAACTTGAGCCGTGCCCATCTTAATATAGGCAGGATTTCAACTGGGGGTCCAAGAGTTCAGCGTGCGTCAGAGTCCTAATGCCTACCCAACTTCTTATGTCCTGTGACGTTATTCACACTGGGCATGAAGGTGCATTAGGGGACTGTTGCCAGCATGTTTCGAGTGGACCTACTTTTGATGAAAATTTCTGGTGATTTTTGATTAAAATCGCTGGTGATTCTAACTTGGGCCGTGTCCATCATAATATTGGCAGGATTTCAACTGGGGGTCCAAGAGTTCAGTGCATGTCGGAGTTCTGATGCCTAACCTACTTCGTAGGTCCTTTGACGTTATTCACACTATTCTCATATATAATAATTAACGAAGCAATAATTCATTCCACCGAATATAGTTGCAAATGAATTCGAACGCGCTTGAAGACATGTGAGATCGGAGGTTGAAAAGAAAAGTGTGGCAGAGATCACACTCTCCTAGCGCATGCGCATTTCAAAAAGTCACAAGAACAAGAACAAGAACAAGAACAAGAACAACAACAACGCGAGCCTCTCGTAGACCTGCGTGCCGCAGGTAACAAGCCTATTTGTGTGGCATTATTAATAAATCACGATGGAACCAACAGTTAAACTTGAGACAGAAATTTACGTCTTTAATAAATATTAATTTACAGCTTTTTCTCAAACAATGAAAAATGTTGGCAGTATTTATTTAACTAGGAAGGAAATTTATGTTCACGGTGCTATTGGAAACATTGGCATTTTGGAAAAAAAACCCGCCAAGAACAGATGTGAAATTACAAACATTTGATGTCGTTTGTAATTTCTGTGGCCTGTAACCGACATCACATCAATGATAGACACACCCGCCTGAAGCAGAACCGTGGCAGTTGTTGATCTCAAGCAATGATTGGTGTAACGGATAATCTTTAGATGTATTTATTTATAAGACTTGATTATAATATAGAACGAATGTGATACATCTAAATATCCGTATTTCCTATTTCGTTTGTCTGCGGAGAAAAATCTATCTTTTTGTTCAGCTGCATGGTCACACTCGTGTTGTGTCTCATTTAAAACAGCAAGAAGATATTCATCATCTGAGTATCTCATGAACTTTTCGATCTCCGCTTCTCTAGATAATTCATATCTGAAAGCACGTCTTGTTTCTCCTGTTGATCTGTTTCTTGTGTACACTCGTATGTCCCAATTGGTTTGTAAATATCTGCGATTATACATTTTTTGCCTTTAAAATAAAATAAAGTTCTTACTTATCTGATGGAGACATATCATTAATATGATATGTAAATGCGTTCATGATTGGTTCGCAAATAGACATTAGATATGAGGCCGCAGTCAGAATATAGTAGTAGTAGCCATGGTAGGAGGGGATGTGTAACAAATCCCTGCTTGTAAATTCTAAATATTTACAGCGCCCTTTATACCAATACAGGCTCCAGGGGTCTTAGATGGTCGGAGACGCGTTCTAGCTTATTTCCGAGTAATAAAACAAGAAATCTTCACATGTGTAATCTCTGAATAGTTTGCCTGTTTTTGCTGTTTCTCATTTTTTTTTTCAATATTTCCCGTCAAGAAAATGAGAATGTTCGGAAGTAGAAATAAATTAAGTGTTAAATATATATCATTTCAATCAAAAGATTCATCAAGCTTTAATCATGTCAACAACTCAGATGTTTGCCGAACACAGGTCAACTTTTTTTTCTTTTTTTTTTTAATAAATATTTTTATTTTTTTCATATATATTCATAACACACATTCATACAACATTGTATTCAAATAATACCATAAGATAGACAAATTATATAACCTCTATACCATCCAACTACATATATATTCCGCCATACACAAAGACAGTTTTTCCGTGTATATATAAACATATTTACACCTACATACACACATGTGCACACACACATGCATATACATACGCACATACATATACATACACAAATACACCTACACACTACACACATATATGTATATATATATATATATAAATATACATACACACATACATACATACATACATACATATACACATACACATGTATGTATATACACACCCATACACATAAGTGTATGCATATGAATATGGCATGGCCAGCAGACCAATACTGGATAGCTATTTTATTAACTATTTTATAATTGTAATAATTTCGAAGTATACACCTTTCTCACTACATTCACTTCTCACTAAGTCACTCCTTTTATACATTGCAACAGCTCTTACATGTTTTCAAAATAGATTTCAAACAAACACCATCTTTTTCTGAATTTATCAATCGCATTTGATGTACTGGCGATATATCTTTCTGCTTTGTAATGGTTATAGAAAATATTGATGAGAGCTTTCATGTGGATGCAAATAGACATTAGATATGAGGCCGCAGTCAGAATATAGTAGTAGTAGCCATGGTAGGAGGGGATGTATAACAAATCCCTGCTTGTAAATTCTAAATATTTACAGCGCCCTTTATACCAATACAGGCACGGCGGAAGCAATTGGTGATTGGGGGGGGGGGGGCACTATCACAGCGCAAATAGGTGAGGGTCCAGGGGCCGCCCAGGCCCCGGAAGCTCCAGGGGTCTTAGATGGTCGGAGACGCGTTCTAGCTTATTTCCGAGTAATAAAACAAGAAATCTTCACATGTGTAATCTCTGAATAGTTTGCCTGTTTTTGCTGTTTCTCATTTTTTTTTTTCAATATTTCCCGTCAAGAAAATGAGAATGTTCGGAAGTAGAAATAAATTAAGTGTTAAATATATATCATTTCAATCAAAAGATTCATCAAGCTTTAATCATGTCAACAACTCAGATGTTTGCTTGTTGGGGAGCCGAACACAGGTCAACTTATGAGTGTGAATGAGCCATCCTCCATGATATAGTTCTGTATACCGATACTCCTATCTCCATACCAGGCATTGTAGGCAGATTAGGTCTGTACAGTTATTAATAGAACTGTTCGTTTAAAGTATCAACCAATGAGGGTGTTTTGGGGCAATACGCTACCTTCGTGGGATCTCCGTTTAATTAGATTAAAGCTCAGTTTAAGGAAGCTTCTTGAAATTGGGGCATGCTAGGAACTGACATACGGCATTCCAAACAGAGAGGCATGCTGCGCAGAGTTGGAACTCCTAGGAACTCCATAACCTATCAAGGAACTCATGTTCTTATTTCAAGAAGCTCCATAAGTAGAGAAGAAGCTGAAGGACAAACTCTTTGAAGTCCGAGAGGAAACAACATGAGGGCGTATCTTAAATATAAAAAATCTCGGATAGCCTGTAAACATCTGACTACAAAGCAACCAGATGGAAACATTGACTGGCACTTAATTCGTTCAAATATGGGCATGTTCGGAGAGATCATAAGCTCACAAATATTTCCTGTTGAAGTGGCTGATATTTGTTGTAGTGTACAAGCTATCCGTCATGGCTTGGATTTGACAGACGAACCATGACTTAATTGGGATTATGGAATGAACAAGGGTGCCCCTCATGCTTATAGGAAAGTAAAATCTGCATTCAATACAGATATAGGTTTTTCGCTTTTTTAGGGGGCCAAGCCAGTATGGCTGGTCACCTATTGTAATTGGTATTATTATTAGGCTTCCGACGAAAGTCGGAAGACTTCTTATTATTGTTCGGATTATTATTCTTATTATTCTTTTTATTCTTATTCTTCTCCGTGATTTTGTGATTGCTAAATGTCAGCAACCACCCGGCCGATCATGCTCATACTTCACACACATATTAGACATGTGGAGATCTAGTGCATATTGAAAATTGGTTGTGATTGGTCGAAGGGTTCAGCGGCCATCTTGGATTTACCCTGCAAAAAAAATTTTTTCAAAGATCTTCTTCTCTAGAACCGCTTGGTCGATTGAGTCGAAATTTGATACACATGATCTATGGATCTGGGGCTCTCAGATTATAATTCGAAAATTTGCTGCGTAAAACAAAATGGCCGCCATTGACCAATCAAAATTGTCGGTTTTTCAACTGACGGATTTTGACGGGAAAAGTGGCTACATATATGCACTCCGATATGACGATCACGAATATGCCATCTATTTTATCGTAGCTCTAATAGTTTTGCCGCTATAGCGGAATCAAAGTTGTCAGATTTTCAAATAATGCCGAAAATCACATAATTTGAGAAGTAATTTTTTTCAATATTACACAAACGACGAGTCGAATTATTCTTAGTTTTGGCGCACATACTCCTTGTATTAAGGATGTGATGACAGAGAAATTACATCGTGATCGTTCGAATGGTTTCAGAGGTATGATAGAACGTAACATTTGAGTAGGTCTGAGCTTATGGCTGAAACTATACTTAACAAAAGCAGACTGTGAGAAGCGCTATCTCCGGGCGACTAATTTCCAAGCTCAACGTTCTCCAATCAAGTCATAGTCTGGACTCCAGGGACCGTTTTCTGTACCTATTTCAACGTACTAACATTTCCGGTTCGATGAAGGAGCCATCTAGGGCGCAAACAAAGGCCAGAAACGTGTTCCCCGCGTGCTGCTGACCAAGAAAAAGTGTTTTTTGAAGCTCAAAATCCATTTTTGAATTTTTGGCATGTTGCCAACAGTTGAGTAAATGAGCCTGCACGTTCCACAGAGGGGGGGGGGGGGGGGGGATTGCTAGACGGATGCTAATCGTGCACCATAAGTATCTGCGCATGAAATATGGCTATCGCAATTGCAAAGACAGCCTAGATATGGAGCCTTCATAACTGCTTGCAGTTCTAGTTGATGTTATGAAGATGCCGAACCAGAAGGACGCAAAACCGATATTTTCAGTCTTTTATTAAGGTTTCCAATTCACTTGGACGACTTATTAAGATTGTTCTGATTTTTCTTGTTTTTTCTATTATTTTTATTAGGCTTCCGACGAAAGTCGGAAGACTTCTTTATTATTGTTCGGATTATTATTCTTATTATTCTTATTCTTCTCCCTGATTTTGTGATTGATAAATCTCAGCAGCCATCAAGCCAATCATGCTCAAACTTCACACACATATTAGACATGTGGAGATCTAGTGCATATTGAAAATTGGTTGTGATTGGTCGCGGGGTTCAGCGGCCATCTTGGATTTACCCCGTTTTCAAAAAAATCTTCTAAACCCTACTCCTCTGTAACCAATGATGCAATCAGCACGAAACTTGGTACACATAATCAATGGATCGGGGTCTTTAAAAACTCAATAAGAGAAGTTGCTCCGTAAAACAAAATGGCCGCCAGCGACCAATCAAAACGGTCGGATTTTCAAGTAACGGATTTGAACGGGGAAAGTGAGGAAATATATGTTACATGATATAGCGATCACGAATATGCAAAAAATTTGCGTATAGGTCAGGTGATTTGGCCGCCATTTTGAATTTTGTCAAAAACGGAACACATGTTTGCAGAGCTGTAACTCTTGAACCGTTGGAGATGCAGGCTTCTAATTTGTTGCATTCTATTCTCTAGAAGCAGCTCTTCCACAAATGTGCCATCCATTTTATCGTAGCTCTAATAGTTTTGCCGCTATAGAGGAATCAAAGTTGTCAGATTTTCAAATAATGCCGAAAATCACATAATTTGAGAAGTAATTTTTTTCAATATTACACAAACGACGAGTCGGATTATTCTTAGTTTTGGCGCACATACTCCTTGTATTAAGGCTGTCATGACAGAGAAATTACATCGTGATCGTTCAAATGGTTTCAGAGGTATGATAAAACGTAAAATTTGAGTAGGTGTGAGCATCTGACTGAAACTATACTTTACAAAAGCAGACTGTGAGAAGCGCTATCTCCGGACGACCAATTTCCAAGCTTAACTTTCTCCATTCAAGTCATTGTCTGGACTCCAGGGACCGTTTTCTGTACCTATTTCAACGTACTAACATTTCCGGTTCGATGAAGGAGCCATCTAGGGCGCAAACAAAGGCCAGAAACGTGTTCCCCGCGTGCTGCTGACCAAGAAAAAGTGTTTTTTGAAGCTTAAAATCCATTTTTGAATTTTTGGCATGTTGCCAACAGTTGAGGAAATGAGCCTGGACGTTCCACGGGAGAGGGGGGGGGGGCTTGGGTGGCTAGACGGCTGTTAAAGGTACACCATAAGTATCTGCGCATGAAGTATGGCTATCGCAATTGCAAAGACAGCCTAGATATGGAAGCCATCATAACTGCTTGCAGTTCTAGTTGATGTTATTAAGATGCCGAACCAAAAGGACGTAAAACCCTTATTTTCAGTCTTTTACATGTATTAAGGCTTCCAATTTACTTGGAAAACTCATTAAGATTGTTCTGATTTTCCTTATTCTTATTATTAGGCTTCCGACGAAAGTCGGAAGACTTCTTATAATTGTTCGGATTATTATTATTATTATTATTCTTATTCTTCTCCGTGATTCTATGATTGCTAAATCTCAGCAACCATTCGTTCGATAATGGTCAAACTTCACACACATATTAGACATGTGGAGATCGTGCATATTGAAAATTGATTGTGATTGGGCGAAAGGGTTCAGCGGCCATCTTGGATTTACTCAGTTTTTCAAAAAAATCTTCTAAACCCTACTCTTCTGGAACAAATGAAGCAATCAGCACGTAACTTGGTACACATAATCAATGGATCAGAGTCTCTCAAAACTCTATTTGAGAAGTTACTCCGTAAAACAAAATGGCCGTCAGCGACCAATCAAAACGGTCGGATTTTCAAGTAACGGATTTGAACGGGGAAAGTCAGGAAATATATGTTACATGATATAGCGATCACGAATATGCAAAAATTTTGCTTCTAGGTCAGGTGATTTGGCCGCCATTTTGAATTTTGTGAAAAACGGAACACATGTTTGAAGAGCTGTAACTCTTGAACCGTGGGAGATGCAGGTTTCTAATTTGTTGCATTCTATTCTCCAGAAACAGCTCTTTCATAAATGTGCCATCTATTTTATCGTAGCTCTAATAATTTTGCCGCTATAGAGGAATCAAAGTTGTCAGATTTTCAAATAATGCCGAAAATCACATAATTTGAGAAGTAATTTTGTTCAATATTACACAAGCAACGAGTCGGATTATTCTTAGTTTTGGCACACATACTCCTTGTATTAAGGATGTGATGACAGAGAAATTACATCGTGATCGTTCAAATGATTTCAGAGGTATGATAGAACGTAAAATTTGAGTAGGTGTGAGCATCTGACTGAAACTATACTTTACAAAAGCAGACTGTGAGAAGCGCTATCTCCGGGCGACCAATTCCCAAGCTTAACTTTCTCCATTCAAGTCTTTGTCTGGACTCCAGGGACCGTTTTCTGTACCTATTTCAACGTACTAACATTTTCGGTTCGATGAAGGAGCCATCTAGGGCGCAAACAAAGGCCAGAAACGTGTTCCCCGCGTGCTGCTGACTAAGAAAAAGTGTTTTTTGAAGCTCTAAATCCATTTTTGAATTTTTGGCATGTTGCCAACAGTTGAGTAAATGAGCCTGCACGTTCCACTGAGGGGGGGGGGTGTGGCTAGACGGCTGTTAAACGTACACCATAAGTATCTGCGCATGAAATATGGCTACCGCGATTGCAAAGACAGCCTAGATATGGAAGCCATCATAACTGCTTGCAGTTCTAGTTGATGCTATTAAGATGCCGAACCAGAAAGACGTAAAACCGTTATTTTCAGTCTTTACATGTATTAAGGCTTCCAATTTACTTGGAAAACTCATTAAGATTGTTCTGATTTTCCTTATTCTTATTATTAGGCTTCCGACGAAAGTCGAAAAGGAGCTTCTTATTGTGTTCGGATTATTCTTATTCTTATTATTCTTATTCTTCTCCGTGATTTTATGATTGCTAAATCTCAGCAACCATTCGTTCGATCATGGTCAAACTTCACACACATATTAGACATGCGGAGATCTAGTGCATATTAAAAATTGGTTGTGATTGGTCGCAAGGTTCAGCGGCCATCTTGGATTTACCCCGTTTTCAAAACAATCTCCGAAACCCTACTCCTCTGGAAGAAATGAAGCAACCAACACGAAACTTAGTACACATAATCAATGGATCAGGGTCTCTCAAAACTCTATTTGAGAAGTTACTCCGTAAAACAAAATGGCCGTCAGCGACCAATCAAAACGGTCGGATTTTCAAGTAACGGTTTGAACAGGGAAAGTCAGGAAATATATGTGCATGATATAGCGATCACGAATATGCAAAAATTTTGCTTCTAGGTCAGGTGATTTGGCCGCCATTTTGAATTTTGAAAAAACGGAACACATGTTTGAAGAGCTGTAACTCTTGAACCGTGGGAGATGCAGGTTTCTAATTTGTTGCATTCTATTCTCCAGAAGCAACTCTTTCACGAATATGCCATCTATTTTATCGTAGCTCTAATAGTTTTGCCGCTATAGCGGAATCAAAGTTATCAGATTTTCAAATAATGCCGAAAATCACATAATTTGAGAAGTAATTTTTTTCAATATTACACAAACGACGAGTCGGATTATTCTTAGTTTTGGCGCGCATACTCCTTGTATTAAGGATGTCATGACAGAGAAATTACATCGTGATCGTTCAAATGATTTCAGAGGTATGATAAAACGTAAAATTTGAGTAGGTGTGAGCATCTGACTGAAACTGTGCTTTACAAAAGCAGACTGTGAGAAGCGCTATCTCCGGACGACTAATTTCCAAGCTTAACTTTCTCCATTCAAGTCATTGTCTGGACTCCAGGGACCGTTTTCTGTACATATTTCAACGTACTAACATTTTGATTTCGATGAAGGAGCCATCTAGGGCGCAAACAAAGGCCAGAAACGTGTTTCCCACGTGCTGCTGACCAAGAAAAAGTGTTTTTTGAAGCTCTAAATCCATTTCTGAATTTTTGGCATGTTGCCAACAGTGGAGTAAATGAGTCTGCACGTTCCCGGGGGGGGGAGTGGCTAGACGGCTGCTAAATGTACACCATAAGTATCTGCGCATGAAATATGACTATCGCAATTGCAAAGACAGCCTAGATATGGAAGCCATCATAACTGCTTGCAGTTCTAGTTGATGTTATTAAGATGCCGAACCAGAAGGACGTAAAACCGTTATTTTCAGTCTTTTACATGTATTAAGGCTTCCAATTTACTTGGAAAACTCATTAAGATTGTTCTGATTTTCCTTATTATTATTATTAGGCTTCCGACGAAAGTCGAAAGACTTCTTATTATTGTTCGGATTATTATTATTCTTATTATTCTTATTCTTCTCCGTGATTTTGTGATTGCTAAATCTCAGCAACCATTCGTTCGATAATGGTCAAACTTCACACACATATTAGACATGTGGAGATCTAGTGCATATTGAAAATTGATTGTGATTGGGCGAAGGGTTCAGCGGCCATCTTGGATTTACTCAGTTTTCAAAAAAATCTTCTAAACCCTACTCTTCTGGAACAAATGAAGCAATCAGCACGTAACTTGGTACACATAATCAATGGATCAGAGTCTCTCAAAACTCTATTTGAGAAGTTACTCCGTAAAACAAAATGGCCGTCAGCGACCAATCAAAACGGTCGGATTTTCAAGTAACGGATTTGAACGGGGAAAGTCAGGAAATATATGTTACATGATATAGCGATCACGAATATGCAAAAATTTTGCTTCTAGGTCAGGTGATTTGGCCGCCATTTTGAATTTTGTGAAAAACGGAACACATGTTTGAAGAGCTGTAACTCTTGAACCGTGGGAGATGCAGGTTTCTAATTTGTTGCATTCTATTCTCCAGAAACAGCTCTTTCATAAATGTGCCATCTATTTTATCGTAGCTCTAATAATTTTGCCGCTATAGAGGAATCAAAGTTGTCAGATTTTCAAATAATGCCGAAAATCACATAATTTGAGAAGTATTTTTTTTCAATATTACACAAACGACGAGTCGGATTATTCTTAGTTTTGGCGCACATACTCCTTGTATTAAGGCTGTCATGACAGAGAAATTACATCGTGATCGTTCGAATGGTTTCAGAGGTATGATAGAACGTAAAATTTGAGTAGGTGTGAGCATCTGACTGAAACTATACTTTACAAAAGCAGACTGTGAGAAGCGCTATCTCCGGGCGACTAATTTCCAAGCTCAACTTTCTCCAATCAAGTGATAGTCTGGACTCCAGGGACCGTTTTCTGTACCTATTTTATCCTACTAACATTTTGATTTCGATGAAGGAGCCATCTAGGGCGCAAACAAAGGCCAGAAACGTGTTCCCCGCGTGCTGCTGACCAAGAAAAAGTGTTTTTTGAAGCTCAAAGTCCATTTTTGAATTTTTGGCATGTTGCCAACAGTTGAGAAAATGAGCCTGCACGTTCCACGGGGTGGGGTGGGGGGCGGGGGGGGGGGGGGGGTGGTGTGGCTAGACGGCTGTTAAACGTACACCATAAGTATCTGCGCATGAAATATGGCTATCGCAATTGCAAAAACAGCCTAGATATGGAAGCCATCATAACTGCTTGCAGTTCTAGTTGATGCTATTAAGATGCCGAACCAGAAAGACGTAAAACCGTTATTTTCAGTCTTTTACATGTATTAAGGCTTCCAATTTACTTGGAAAACTCATTAAGATTGTTTTTATTTTCTTTATTATTATTATTAGGCTTCCGACGAAAGTCGAAAGACTTCTTATTATTGTTCGGATTATTATTATTCTTATTATTCTTATTCTTCTCCGTGATTTTTGTGATTGCTAAATCTCAGCAACCGACGTTCGATAATGGTCAAACTACACATATTAGACATGTGGAAGTCAGTGCATATTGCAAATTGATTGTGATTGGTCGAAGGGTTCGGCGGCCATCTTGGATTTACCCCATTTTCAAAAAAATCTTCTAAACCCTACTCCTCTGGAACCAATGAAGCAATCAGCACGAAACTTGGTACACATAATCAATGGATCGGGGTCTTTGAAAACTCAATAAGAGAAGTTGCTCCGTGAAACAAAATGGCCGCCAGCGACCAATCAAAACGATCGGATTTTCAAGTAACGGATTTGAACGGGGAAAGTGAGGAAATATATGTTACATGATATAGCGATCACGAATATGCAAAAAATTTGCTTCTAGATCAGGTGGTTTGGCCGCCATTTTGAATTTTGTGAGAAACGGAACACATGTTTGAAGAGCTGTAACTCTTGAACCGTGGGAGATGCAGGTTTTTAATTTGTTGCATTCTATTCTCCAGAAACAGCTCTTTCATAAATGTGCCATCCCTATTTTATCGTAGCTCTAATAATTTGCCGCTATAGAGGAATCAAGTTGTCAGATTTTCAAATAATGCCGAAAATCACATAATTTGAAAGTCATTTTCAATATTACACAAACGACGAGTCGGATTATTCTTAGTTTTGGCGCACATACTCCTTGTATTAAGGATGTCATGACAGAGAAATTACATCGTGATCGTTCAAATGATTTCAGAGGTATGATAAAACGTAAAATTTGAGTAGGTGTGAGCATCTGACTGAAACTGTGCTTTACAAAAGCAGACTGTGAGAAGCGCTATCTCCGGACGACTAATTTCCAAGCTTAACTTTCTCCATTCAAGTCATTGTCTGGACTCCAGGGACCGTTTTCTGTACATATTTCAACGTACTAACATTTTGATTTCGATGAAGGAGCCATCTAGGGCGCAAACAAAGGCCAGAAACGTGTTCCTCGCGTGCTGCTGACCAAGAAAAAGTGTTTTTTGAAGCTCAAACTCCATTTTTGAATTTTTGGCATGTTGCCAACTGTTGAGTAAATGAGCCTGCACGTTCCACGGGGTGGGGTGGGGGGCTTTGGGGGGGGGGGTAGGGGTGGTGTGGCTAGACGGCTGTTAAACGTACACCATAAGTATCTGCGCATGAAATATGGCTATCGCAATTGCAAAAACAGCCTAGATACGGAAGCCATCATAACTGCTTGCAGTTCTAGTTGATGCTATTAAGATGCCGAACCAGAAAGACGTAAAACCGTTATTTTCAGTCTTTTACATGTATTAAGGCTTCCAATTTACTTGGAAAACTCATTAAGATTGTTTTTATTTTCTTTATTATTATTATTAGGCTTCCGACGAAAGTCGAAAGACTTCTTATTATTGTTCGGATTATTATTATTCTTATTATTCTTATTCTTCTCCGTGATTTTGTGATTGCTAAATCTCAGCAACCATTCGTTCGATAATGGTCAAACTTCACACACATATTAGACATGTGGAGATCTAGTGCATATTGAAAATTGATTGTGATTGGGCGAAGGGTTCAGCGGCCATCTTGGATTTACTCAGTTTTCAAAAAAATCTTCTAAACCCTACTCTTCTGGAACAAATGAAGCAATCAGCACGTAACTTGGTACACATAATCAATGGATCAGAGTCTCTCAAAACTCTATTTGAGAAGTTACTCCGTAAAACAAAATGGCCGTCAGCGACCAATCAAAACGGTCGGATTTTCAAGTAACGGATTTGAACGGGGAAAGTCAGGAAATATATGTTACATGATATAGCGATCACGAATATGCAAAAATTTTGCTTCTAGGTCAGGTGATTTGGCCGCCATTTTGAATTTTGTGAAAAACGGAACACATGTTTGAAGAGCTGTAACTCTTGAACCGTGGGAGATGCAGGTTTCTAATTTGTTGCATTCTATTCTCCAGAAACAGCTCTTTCATAAATGTGCCATCTATTTTATCGTAGCTCTAATAATTTTGCCGCTATAGAGGAATCAAAGTTGTCAGATTTTCAAATAATGCCGAAAATCACATAATTTGAGAAGTCATTTTTTTCAATATTACACAAACGACGAGTCGGATTATTCTTAGTTTTGGCGCACATACTCCTTGTATTAAGGATGTCATGACAGAGAAATTACATCGTGATCGTTCAAATGATTTCAGAGGTATGATAAAACGTAAAATTTGAGTAGGTGTGAGCATCTGACTGAAACTGTGCTTTACAAAAGCAGACTGTGAGAAGCGCTATCTCCGGACGACTAATTTCCAAGCTTAACTTTCTCCATTCAAGTCATTGTCTGGACTCCAGGGACCGTTTTCTGTACATATTTCAACGTACTAACATTTTGATTTCGATGAAGGAGCCATCTAGGGCGCAAACAAAGGCCAGAAACGTGTTCCTCGCGTGCTGCTGACCAAGAAAAAGTGTTTTTTGAAGCTCAAACTCCATTTTTGAATTTTTGGCATGTTGCCAACTGTTGAGTAAATGAGCCTGCACGTTCCACGGGGTGGGGTGGGGGGCTTTGGGGGGGGGGGTAGGGGTGGTGTGGCTAGACGGCTGTTAAACGTACACCATAAGTATCTGCGCATGAAATATGGCTATCGCAATTGCAAAAACAGCCTAGATACGGAAGCCATCATAACTGCTTGCAGTTCTAGTTGATGCTATTAAGATGCCGAACCAGAAAGACGTAAAACCGTTATTTTCAGTCTTTTACATGTATTAAGGCTTCCAATTTACTTGGACAACTCATTAAGATTGTTTTTATCTTCTTTATTATTATTATTAGGCTTCCGACGAAAGTCGAAAGACTTCTTATTATTGTTCGGATTATTATTATTCTTATTATTCTTATTCTTCTCCGTGATTTTGTGATTGCTAAATCTCAGCAACCATTCGTTCGATAATGGTCAAACTTCACACACATATTAGACATGTGGAGATCTAGTGCATATTGAAAATTGGTTTTAATTGGTCGAAGGGTTCAGCGGCCATCTTGGATTTACCCCGTTTTCAGAAAAATCTTCAAAACCCTACTCCTCTGTAACCAATGATGCAATCAGCACGAAACTTGGTACACATAATCAATGGATCGGGGTCTTTAAAAACTCAATAAGAGAAGTTGCTCCGTAAAACAAAATGGCCGCCACCGGCCAATCAAAATGGTCGAATTTTCAAGTAACGGATTTGAACGGCGAAAGTGACGAAATATATGTTACATGATATGGCGATCACGAATATGCAAAAATTTTGCTTCTAGGTCAGGTGGTTTGGCCGCCATTTTGAATTTTGTGAAAAACGGAACACATGTTTGAAGAGCTGTAACTCTTGAACCGTGGGAGATGCAGGTTTCTAATTTGTTGCATTCTATTCTCCAGAAACAGCTCTTTCATAAATGTGCCATCTATTTTATCGTAGCTCTAATAATTTTGCCGCTATAGAGGAATCAAAGTTGTCAGATTTTCAAATAATGCCGAAAATCACATAATTTGAGAAGTCATTTTTTTCAATATTACACAAACGACGAGTCGGATTATTCTTAGTTTTGGCGCACATACTCCTTGTATTAAGGATGTCATGACAGAGAAATTACATCGTGATCGTTCAAATGATTTCAGAGGTATGATAAAACGTAAAATTTGAGTAGGTGTGAGCATCTGACTGAAACTGTGCTTTACAAAAGCAGACTGTGAGAAGCGCTATCTCCGGACGACTAATTTCCAAGCTTAACTTTCTCCATTCAAGTCATTGTCTGGACTCCAGGGACCGTTTTCTGTACATATTTCAACGTACTAACATTTTGATTTCGATGAAGGAGCCATCTAGGGCGCAAACAAAGGCCAGAAACGTGTTCCTCGCGTGCTGCTGACCAAGAAAAAGTGTTTTTTGAAGCTCAAACTCCATTTTTGAATTTTTGGCATGTTGCCAACTGTTGAGTAAATGAGCCTGCACGTTCCACGGGGTGGGGTGGGGGGCTTTGGGGGGGGGGTAGGGGTGGTGTGGCTAGACGGCTGTTAAACGTACACCATAAGTATCTGCGCATGAAATATGGCTATCGCAATTGCAAAAACAGCCTAGATACGGAAGCCATCATAACTGCTTGCAGTTCTAGTTGATGCTATTAAGATGCCGAACCAGAAAGACGTAAAACCGTTATTTTCAGTCTTTTACATGTATTAAGGCTTCCAATTTACTTGGAAAACTCATTAAGATTGTTTTTATTTTCTTTATTATTATTATTAGGCTTCCGACGAAAGTCGAAAGACTTCTTATTATTGTTCGGATTATTATTATTCTTATTATTCTTATTCTTCTCCGTGATTTTGTGATTGCTAAATCTCAGCAACCATTCATTCGATCATGGTCAAACTTCACACAAATATTAGACATGCGGAGATCTAGTGCATATTAAAAATTGATTGTGATTGGTCGCAGGGTTCAGCGGCCATCTTGGATTTACCCCGTTTTCAAAACAATCTCCCAAACCCTACTCCTCTGGAAGAAATGAAGCAACCAACACGAAACTTAGTACACATAATCAATGGATCAGGGTCTCTCAAAACTCTGTTTGAGAAGTTACTCCGTAAAACAAAATGGCCGCCAGCGACCAATCAAATCGGTCGGATTTTCAAGTAACGGATTTGAACGTGGAAAGTGTGGAAATATATGTTACATGATATAGTGATCACGAATATGCAACAAATTTGCTTCTAGGTCAGGTGGTTTGGCCGCCATTTTGAATTTTGTGATAAACGGAACACATGTTTGAAGAGCTGTAACTCTTGAACCGTGGGAGATGCAGGTTTCTAATTTGTTGCATTCTATTCTCCAGAAACAGCTCTTTCACAAATGTGCCATCTATTTTATCGTAGCTCTAATAGTTTTGCCGCTATAGAGGAATCAAAGTTGTCAGATTTTCAAATAATGCCGAAAATCACATAATTTGAGAAGTCATTTTTTCAATATTACACAAACGACGAGTCGGATTATTCTTAGTTTTGGCGCACATACTCCTTGTATTAAGGATGTCATGACAGAGAAATTACATCGTGATCGTTCAAATGATTTCAGAGGTATGATAAAACGTAAAATTTGAGTAGGTGTGAGCATCTGACTGAAACTGTGCTTTACAAAAGCAGACTGTGAGAAGCGCTATCTCCGGACGACTAATTTCCAAGCTTAACTTTCTCCATTCAAGTCATTGTCTGGACTCCAGGGACCGTTTTCTGTACATATTTCAACGTACTAACATTTTGATTTCGATGAAGGAGCCATCTAGGGCGCAAACAAAGGCCAGAAACGTGTTCCTCGCGTGCTGCTGACCAAGAAAAAGTGTTTTTTGAAGCTCAAACTCCATTTTTGAATTTTTGGCATGTTGCCAACTGTTGAGTAAATGAGCCTGCACGTTCCACGGGGTGGGGTGGGGGGCTTTGGGGGGGGGGGTAGGGGTGGTGTGGCTAGACGGCTGTTAAACGTACACCATAAGTATCTGCGCATGAAATATGGCTATCGCAATTGCAAAAACAGCCTAGATACGGAAGCCATCATAACTGCTTGCAGTTCTAGTTGATGCTATTAAGATGCCGAACCAGAAAGACGTAAAACCGTTATTTTCAGTCTTTTACATGTATTAAGGCTTCCAATTTACTTGGAAAACTCATTAAGATTGTTTTTATTTTCTTTATTATTATTATTAGGCTTCCGACGAAAGTCGAAAGACTTCTTATTATTGTTCGGATTATTATTATTCTTATTATTCTTATTCTTCTCCGTGATTTTGTGATTGCTAAATCTCAGCAACCATTCGTTCGATAATGGTCAAACTTCACACACATATTAGACATGTGGAGATCTAGTGCATATTGAAAATTGATTGTGATTGGGCGAAGGGTTCAGCGGCCATCTTGGATTTACTCAGTTTTCAAAAAAATCTTCTAAACCCTACTCTTCTGGAACAAATGAAGCAATCAGCACGTAACTTGGTACACATAATCAATGGATCAGAGTCTCTCAAAACTCTATTTGAGAAGTTACTCCGTAAAACAAAATGGCCGTCAGCGACCAATCAAAACGGTCGGATTTTCAAGTAA
This sequence comes from Hanleya hanleyi, assembly GCA_036873755.1. Lineage (NCBI taxonomy): Eukaryota > Metazoa > Mollusca > Polyplacophora > Lepidopleurida > Hanleyidae > Hanleya > Hanleya hanleyi. Next base: position 353 of record JAVTVY010041470.1, on the reverse strand, counting down.
CGGATTTGAACGGGGAAAGTCAGGAAATATATGTTACATGATATAGCGATCACGAATATGCAAAAATTTTGCTTCTAGGTCAGGTGGTTTGGCCGCCATTTTGAATTTTATGAAAAACGGAACACATGTTTGAAGAGCTGTAACTCTTGAACCGTGGGAGATGCAGGTTTCTAATTTGTTGCATTCTATTCTCCAGAAACAGCTCTTTCATAAATGTGCCATCTATTTTATCGTAGCTCTAATAATTTTGCCGCTATAGAGGAATCAAAGTTGTCAGATTTTCAAATAATGCCGAAAATCACATAATTTGAGAAGTAATTTTTTTCAATATTACACAAACGACGAGTCGGATT